>PVIC010016546.1:0-33745 GCA_004025085.1 Thryonomys swinderianus | reverse complement strand
TAGTTCAGGCTGGCCCTGAGCTCACTATGGTGCCCAGGCAAGCCGCCGCGAACTCAGCAATCCTCCCGTCTCTGCCTCCCGAGTGCTGGGATTACAGGCGTGAGCCACCACGCCCAGCATTATATGTGGTTACCGGGGATCGAACTCAGGTCCTTGTGCTTGCAAGGCAGACGCCGGAACCACTGAGCTAACCCTCCGGTCCCAACCCCAGTTCTTGAACTTACTTTTTTTTTTTTCTTGAGACAATGTTTTGCTTTGTAGTTCAGGCTGGCCCTGAGCTCACTATGTAGCCTAGGCAAGCAGTGAACTCAGCGATCCTCCTGCCTCTGCCTCCCGAGTGCTGGGATTACAGGCATGAGCTACCATGTCCAGCATTGTGGTATGGATTGCTGGTGGGCATGAGTCACCATGCCCATTGTATGTGGTTACCGGAGATTGAACTCAGGACCTTGTGCTTGTGAGGCAGGCGCTGGAACCAATGAGCTAAATCTCCGGCCCCTGAACTTACTTTTAAATTTACTTTTCTGTATTCTAAGTATTATAAATTATTTTTCCCTAGCTTTCTAGCTGGCTAAAGTTTTTTTTTTTGAGCTCATTATGTAGTCCAGGCAAGTCTGGAACTCAGCAATCCTCCAGTCTCTACCTCCTGAGTGCTGGGATGACAGGCCTGAGCCACCACGCCTGGCACTGTGGTATGTGGTATCGATTGCTGGTGGGCATGAGTCACCAAGCCCAGCATTGTATGTGGTTACCGGGATTAAACTCAGGACCTTGTGCTTGCAAGGTAGGCTCTGGAACCACTGAGCTAAATCTCTGGCCCCTGGCTAAAGTTTTATATTGTTAACGTTTTTCTGAGTATAGATACTTTATTCATTTATTTTCTGGATTTATTTTTAAGTGGAAAAATTTTTTCTGTATGGCTATCTACATACCTTTTCCAAGTTAAAACTGTCTTCAGCTCTACTGTCCTCTGAGTTGTCTGTATTCTTCTCATCATCCCCTTTATCTGCATTTGCAAATACAGATGCCACTCGGACAACTGGGAGAGGCACGTCCCGAGGAACAAACCTAACTGAGCTGACAGGCATGGTCCACAGTTTAATTTTCTTAAAAGACTTGGTTTTGGCAGAATACCGTGATTCACAAACAAAAACATCCTCATCTCGAAAGTTTTCTGGGCATAATTTGAAGTACTCCTGGGGGTAAAAGAACAAAACCAGTCAAGTAAATTTTCTATAAATCAATCAACCCAAAAAACAAAAAGCAAATACTAAATGGTCATCCAAAATTTTCAGTTTCAATTTTTTACTAAACATTATTTTATTAAATTTATTTTTACTAAAAAATTAAATCAGAACTGCCCAGCAGATACACTAATTAAATCAGAACAGCTTGGCAGCAAGACATACATGTTACAGCCCCACTATGACTGTGTTAAAATTATTACCTTTCACAAAGTACCACTTTTTTTTTTTTTTTTTGTGAGACAGGGTCTTGCTTTGTAGTTCAGGCTGGCCCTGAGCTCACTATGTAGCCCAGGCAAGCCTCAAACTCAGCAATCCTCCAGTCTCTGCCTCCCGAATGCTGGGATGACAGGCGTGCGTCACCACGCCCAGCACTGTATGTGGTTATGGGATCGGGATCGAACTCAGGACCATTGCGCCTGCAAGGCAGGCGCCGGAACCACTAAGCCAAATTTCTGGCTCCAAAGTACCATTCTTTTTTTTTTTTTTTTTGCTTTTTGGAGACAGGGTCTCGCTTTATAGTTCAGGCTGGCCCTGAGCTCACTATGGTGCCCAGGCAAGCCACCGCGAACCCAGCAATCCTCTTGTTTCTACCTCCCGAGTGCTGGGATTACAGGCGTAAGCCACCATGTCTGGCATTGTGGTATGCGGTGTTGGTTGTTGGTGGGTGTGAGTCTCCACGCCCAGCATTATATGTGGTTACCGGAGATCGAACTCAGGTCCTTGCGCTCACGAGGCAGGCGCCGAAACCACTGAGCTAACCCTCCGGCCCCAAAGTACCATTCTTAAACAGTAAATGTCAAGAGGTCTAGGATATTGACTGCAGAATAGATTTATTAAATATATACCACCCCCCCCTTTTTTTTTCAGTTTTTTGATACAGGGTCTCAGTTTGTCATTCAGGCTGGCCCTGAATTCACTATGTAGCCCAGGTAAACTTTGAACTCAGCAATCCTCCTGCCTCTGCCTCCTAGGTGCTGGGATTACAGGTGTGAGCTACCACGCCTGGCATTGTGGTATGTGGTTACCAGGAGTTGAATTTTGAACCTTGCTTTTGCAAGGCAGATGCTTGAATCAATGAGCTAAATCCCCGACCACCCACCCCTTAATTTATAAACATGAACAATATTAGCTTGCCAGTGGACCTGTGAAAATGGTAATATTTCATATAGTTGTAATGATCCCTTAAAGCTTTAGACAGAACTTAAGTGTCTGTATCAGACAGATAAACATATACCTTACTGCCTAAAAACGAGACCAGTAATTTAACACATTCCCATTGACTTAAACCACCAGTGGTGCATGCATGATTGTCTCCTTGGGCAGTTTGTTACCACTTGTGGTACCAATGAATCTAATCACTTTCTTTTTTTTGCTTTTTGGAGACAGGGTCTTGCTTTGTAGTTCAGGCTGGCCCTGAGCTCACTATGGTGGCCAGGCAAGCCACCACGAACTGAGCAATCCTCCTGTCCCTGCCTCCTGTGTGCTGGAATTACAGGCGTGAGCCACCACGTCCGGCACTGTAGTATGCGGTGTTGATTGTTGGTGGGCGTGTCTCCACGTCCAGCATTGTATGTGGTTACCGGGGATCGAACTCAGGTCCTTGTGCTTGCGAGGCAGGAGCCGGAACCACTGAGCTAACCCTCCGGCCCTCTAATCACTTTCTTCACTCTTTTTACTAAAAAAATTAAATCAGAGCTGCCCAGCAGATACACTAAATCAGAAGAGCTTGGCAGCAAGACATACATGTTACAACCCCACTATGACTGTGTTAAAATGATTATCTTTCACAAAGTACCATTCTTAAAAACTAGCCTTGCTAAACCAAGTATAGTGGTACATGCCTGTAATTCCAGCATTCTGGGAAGAATTCTGGGAAGATTAGGGAAGGGGATTGCAGGTTCAAGCCTAACCTGGGCAATGTAGTGAGATCCTATCTCACAATAAAAAACAAACGGCTGGGGATGTAGCTCAGTCCAAAGGCCCTATGTTCAATCTCAGTAACACAAATACACAACACATGACACACATGTCTCTCTCTTTCTGTCTCTCTCTCTAAGGCTGGCAACATAAAGTTATCCTAATTGTAAACAGCTAAATAATAAGAAGCAAAATGATCTTTCAACATTATATTCAGGTTAATATCCTCCCAAATCTATACCTAGTTACATAGATACAGTTTAAAAAAAGAGTTTAAAACAGACTTTCTGACTTTATAAATGATATCAATTTTCACGCTGTTATTCCCAAAGAACAACTGGTCTTTTGGCACTCGTGAGTCTCTTACCTTGACAAACATAACCACACATTTGCCTAGAATTTTACTAACAGGAATTTTATTGTAATAGTCACTCTTAAAAACTTCTTTCTCAAGAAATTTTCTTGTAGCCAGGTGGAATGTTTCATTTGGCCGATAGAACCAACACCCATACAACCATTTTTCACCTCAAAAAAGAAAGAGAAAATCATCATTAAGAGAAACTACCTGTTCTTTGTAAACTTAGGAAATGCTTTATTATATATTGTATGAACCAGGACAGTCCTTTTAAATTATTTCTTAGCATAATTATCTTGGAAGAAATAATATAAGGAGGTTCAAAAACTGCTACTTTTCCTCTTATAGTAAAAGATACATAAGAGAGGAAGGTATTGAGACCTATTCTGGTCAATTCCCATGTAAAGTTCTGTGCTTTAGTAAGGACACAGATATACTGAAGGATATCCAGGATATACTTAGCACTCAGGTGAAAAATCCAAAAGTATTTCACATGATGGGCAGCTAAAAACACTGGACTGCTAGGCTGAGGATTTAGCTCAGTGGTTCTGGTTCCTTCCTTGCATATGCAAGGTTCTGAATTTGATCCTCAGTACCAAAACACTAAACAAAACAAAAAACAAAATAGTCTACCTAGACCATATTTCTAGCCACCTCCTTGAGGATTTATAAACTCTCATTCATTCTCCCTGTCTCAAAATAAAGGTAATTTTTTTTTTCAGGGAAGGCTTTTTTGACAACAAATTCTAAATGAGGGCACATATCTCTCCATAATAATTTCTTTTTTAAACTTGTAACCACTATTGGAGTGGTTTTGCTGAGAAAAATAGCAATTTTGTTTATAATCTCTGTCATCCCCCACAGAGTTTGGCTTAAAATATCTTTTCTTTTTTTTTTTTTTTTTTGAGACAGGGTCTTGCTTTGTAGTTCAGGCTGGCTCTGAGCTCACTATGTAGCCCAGGCAAGCCTTGAACTCATCTGGGATTATAGGCGTGAGCCACCATGCCTGGCACTGTGGTGTGTGGTACTGATTGCTGTGGGGTGTGTGTTACCATAGCTGTTGTATTATTGTATGTGGTCACCAAGGATTGAACCAGGGACCTTTCGTTTGCTAGGGAGGTGCCAGAACCACTGAGCTAAATCTCTGGCCCTCAAAGTGTCTTAATAGGTATCAGAGAACTAAATGAATCCAAAGTAGATTTTCAAAAATGTAATTCAGGCCTAGGGATTTAGCTTAGTGGTTCAGGCATCTGCCTGGCAAGTGCAATATCCCATACTGGATCCCGGTACCACATACTACGATGGTGGGTATGGTGGCTCATGCCTATAATCCCAGCACTTGGGAGGCAGAGGCAGGAGGATTGCTGTGAGTTCAAGGCCAGTCTGGACTACACAGTGAGTTGAGCGCCAGCCTGAACTACAAAGCAAGACACTGTATTAAAAAAAGTAACAAAACAAAACAAAACACAACAAAAAATGTAATTCTGATTCAGTTATGACATAGTCCAACACTGAAACATTCTGTCACTCATATTGTGGATGCTTAATTATATTTGTGAATAAACTGAGAAATTTTATTTATTTAAATAACAGATCAACTACTGTTAGCATAAAGTACCTTAGGTGAACTTTTTCCCTCTGGGGAGCAAGTAAAATACTGACATCTTACTGATATGCCCTTAGATTTAAAACAAACTTACCAGCTGAATCTTCCCACAGTCTCTCAATACAGACTATATGTGGTTGTAGGTTGGCCTCTGCAGGTTCTACATAGACATAATCTCCAACATGGTACATGCTGTTCTTAAAACTGCAGTCCTGGCTGTATGTGCGATGTAAGCCTGACAGGGTCGTAGCACCTGAGGAATCTTCACTCTTTTCAGCTTCTTAGGTTAAAAAAGAAGAAAGTACTCACTAGGAATGCTGGAATCAGGCTCACAATTCAAAGAGCACATATTAATAAATTGAATTGTATTTGTAATTTTCATAGTATAGAGCTAGGAAAAACAATGTAGTCTTGAAATTCTTAGTAGTTTTTACTCAAAATTGCCTTTTTTTTTTTTTTTTTTTGGAGACAGGGTCTCATTTTATAGTTCAGGCTGCCCCTGAGCTTTCTATGTAGCCCAGGCAAGCCTCAGACTCAGCAATACTCCTGCCTCTGCCTCCTGGGTGCTGGGATCACAGGCATGAGCCACCACACCCAACACTGTGGTGTGTGGTACTGATTGCTGGTGGGCATGAGTCACCATGCCCAGTACTTTTTTGTGGTTACTGGCGGATCAGACCAGGGATCTTGGGCTTGCTAGGCAGGCGTTGGAACCACTGAGCTAAATTAATCCCCAGCCTGCCTTTTCTTTCATCTTGAGATAGAGTGAGTTTCTCAATGTTGTCAAGGTTGGTCTTGAACTTGCAGGTTCAAGTGTGTCCTCCTGTCTCAGTATCCCAATTAGTACAGACATGCACCACCACACCTTGCCTCAAAACTATATGAATTATAGCCAGGTGTGGTGGCTTATGCCTGTTATCTGAGCACTCAGGAGGCAGAGGTAGAAGGATTGCTGTCAGTTTGAGGCTAGCCTAGACTCACTAGTTAGTTCAGGGCCAGCCTGAACTACATTGAACTACAAAGCAAAAAGCCAGGCGTGGTGGCTCATGTGTATAATCCCAGCGCTCGGGAGGCAGAGGCAGGAGGACTGCTGAGCTCAAAGCTTGCCTGGGCTACATAGTGAGCTTAGTGCCAGCCTGAACTACAAAGCAAGACCTTGTCTCAAAAAAAACAAAACAAAACAAAACAAAAACTTAAAAAAATTGTATGAATTATAATCAGTTGCTATTGACTTAATACACAAAGATTCTAGTTAAGAAAAATAGTAATAAATGCTTGTATAGTCATTTTCAGTAATTAATAAAGAAAATAAATCATATATTTCATTAATCATAGATAAAATCTCTGACATACATTCTCTCCAACCTGTTTCTGAGATTTTTTTCTTGCTCAACAGTTTCGATACAGGTCATTTTAGAAGGGAGGAAAGATGTGTATCAATGGACTGTAAAGCATATAAATACATGTACCCACATAACAGAGTTAATAATTATGAACATTTCCCCTGAGGTGAAATACTTATCAACAAGATTTATGTGGACCAGGGTTTAGCTCTGGCACCTGTTTTGCAAGCATAAGGTCTGTAGTTCGATCCCCAGTAACCACATACCACAATGCTGGGCATGGTAACTCACGCATACCAGCAATCAGTACCACATACCACAATGCTGGGCATGGTGGCTCAAGCCTGTAATCCCAGCACTGAGGAGGAAAAAATAGAAGGACTGCTGTGAATTCATGGGTTGCCTGGGGTACGTAGTGAGCTCAGGGCCAGCCTGAACCAGAAAGCAAGACCATATCTCAAAACAACAAACAAAAAACTACAAAAAACAGAAACAAAAAACCAAGGCTTTTGTTAAATAAGACCTTTTAATGGTTTTAGTACTAAATGTCCTTTGTACATACCATGTTTTTCCTTTTCCCTCCTCTTTTTCTGACACTGGGGATTAAACACAGGGCCTTTGTACTGAGCTTTATCCTATGTCCTTTTTCTACTTTTTATTTTGCCCATGCTGGGCTAGAACAAGCAGTTCTTCTGCCTCAGTTCTCCCCCCAGACTACTGGGATGGCAGGTATGTACCATCATGCACTACTACTTTTTTTTAGGATAATGCATTGCCAACATCTTTGCTAACTTCATTAATATAACTTTTAATAAATAGAACCCCTAGAAATAAGCATTTTAAGTGTTTTATAAAAGTATACTGCAAAGTATTTTCTAAAAGGCTATATCAATTTAAGTACTCCACTGTACAATTAAAAATTATTTTGCCAATTTTGGTGGAAAATGTTATCTAATAATTGACTAATCCAGCAGATCCCTATGACACACCGAAGATTCATAAGGTTCTTGAAAATTTCATTCAAGCAGAAAGTAACTGGACTGAAATGAGCAGAATACAAAATTAAAGAAGGCTGTTAGAGACCCCAAATTGCAGAGACAGGAAATAGGGTAATAATACAACTAAGTTGTAAATACCTTTTATTAAAAAGAATGGGCAGAGTATTGAGTTACAGAAGACAATCCCTGGAACTAGAGACCCAAAGGAGACTGTCCAGTTTTATTTCATAATTGCTCAGAATAAATAACAAACAGTTCTATCTCTCTTTTTGAATAGTAACATCAAACCTGCTTTTTAATGCATAACTTATTGTACTTGGAAAGCAGACAGTTTGTTCTTTTGAATTCCACTGGACCACAGATAAAGAGAAATACTGCAGGGCCAGAGATTTAGCTCAGTGGTTCTGGTGCCTGCCTTGCAAGCAAAAGGTCCTGAGTCTGATCTTGGTAACCACATATAATGTTGGGCATGGTGACTCACGCCCACCAGCAATCAATACCACATACCACAGTGCCGGGAGTGGTGGCTCACGCCTGTAATCCCAGCACTCGGGAGGCAGAGACTGGAGGACTGCTGAGTTTGAGGTTTGCCTGGGCTACATAGTGAGCTCAGGGCCAGCCTGAAGTACAAAAGCGAGACTCTGTCTCAAAAAAAAAAAAAAGAGAGAGAGAAATAGTGCATCAGGATGGACTATATCCAGAGCCTTACTCATAAACCTACTTTAGATTGTTTTGTTCATGGGAGAGCTACCTTTTGGGCTGCCTAGACGGCAATGACTGAAGAGGAATTATCCTGGGTCACATCTGAAGTATATAATATAGTTAATATATATAGTTATTTTACAAAGGAACACAAAGCCAAGTTTTATAAAAAAGCACAGTTACATGTTTGCTTTATAATAAACAGGTGCTGATGTTCACAGCGACACATGTACAGATATGCCAAAAAACTATTAGTGATAATCACTGTTTAACTCACCAGATCACACAAACATGTGTAATGTCTATGACACTGAAATTCTGATACAACTTTATGTAGAGGCCACAAGAGGGACAGTAAACGCTGCATTTGCACTCTCTGCTACTTGAATTCTGCTGTCATCAATGCAGTCCACACTTGAATGCAACATAAGCAAATCATAAGAACTATCACTAAACATCACACAACAGTTTATAATGCTGTGGGGCAGCATTATTAGCTGTTACGGTTTATGTCTACATGGTCCCCAAAAGCTCTCACGTGTAGGGGTGCTGTCAGAGGTGGCTGGATCTAGAGTATGTCATGCTGGGATCAAGGGTCTGTGATCACTAAATCAGTCCACTGATTGGTTTGACAGTTCTGGCTAGGATTGAGGGTAGGCTGCATAGGATACAAGGGACACAAAGACGGCTAATGTGGCGGCCAGGGATTTAGCTCAGTGGTTCTGGTGTCTGCCAGACAAGTGCAAGGTCCCAAATTTATCCCAGTACCACACACCACAAACCATAATGCTGGGTGTGGTGGCTCACACTTGTAATCCTAGCACATGGGAGGCAGAGGCAGGAGGATTATGAGTTAAAGCTGGCCTGGGCTATGTAGTGACCTCAGGGCCAGCTTGAACTACAAAGCAAGACCCTGTCTCAAAAAAAACTTAA
Source organism: Thryonomys swinderianus (assembly GCA_004025085.1). Taxonomy (NCBI): domain Eukaryota; kingdom Metazoa; phylum Chordata; class Mammalia; order Rodentia; family Thryonomyidae; genus Thryonomys; species Thryonomys swinderianus. The sequence goes on along the minus strand of PVIC010016546.1, from coordinate 24,644 downwards.
AAGACAGACAGCTAATGTGCTTTTGCCTGGCTGACTACCCTGGACTCTCTCCTCTGCGATGCCCCTCTGCCACGTCATGTTGCCTTGGAGCCAGTCAGCTGTGGACTTGAAACTTCTACAAAGTGTGAGGAAATAAACCTTTCCTGTTTTAACTTTAGATTTTGGTATTTTGTCTCAGCAATGAGAAAAGTAACTAAGACAGAATTTGATACCAGATCAGGAATGGAGTTGGGATCTTTCTCGCTTTGACTTTGGATTTTTAAGTCTCTTAACAAAGATCTTCATTTGCTTGCCATGTTAGTGAAGCAGATGAAATATTTGTAAATGTTCAATAAAGCTTAACCTGTCTACTACTCAGGAAGATCCTTCTGCACAAGAATAAATACTTGTTTTTTTTTGAGACAGGGTCTCACTTTACAGTTTAGGCTGCCCCTGAGCTATGTAGCCCAGGCAAGCCTCAAACTCAGCAATCCTCCTGCCTCTGCCTTCCAAGTGCTGGGATGACAGGCATGAGCCACTATGCCAGGCACTGTGGTGTGTGGCACTGATTGCTGGTGGGCAAGAGTCACCACGCCCAGTATTCTTGTATGTGGTTATCAGGGATTGAACCAGGGACCTTGCACGAGCTAGGCAGGTGCCAGAAACCATTAAGCTAAATCTCTGGCCTGAGAAATAAAATTTTAACCTATGTTTTTAACCATCTGTAAAAAAAATTCGGTACTACAGAAGTGGGGTCATCACTGTGACTATATCTGACCATGTGGTTCAGAAGCCTTTAGACTTGTCTTGTGGGAAAAGTTTGGAAAGGTTCAGATGCTTGCTGAAAAAAGTAGCCCTAGAATGCCTTAAGCAGTACTTGATAGGAGATTCAGGTCAGAGTTCAGAAGACCAGAAAGCCAGTGAAATCCAGGTTCAGGAGTTTTCTGTTGGGAAGGAATGTATCAGCTGTATTTTTTTTCCAAGTCCTTGCCTTATCATAAGAGCAGCAGTAGGTATCTATACACAATCTGCAGTAGGTGTCTGAAAGTTCTTTAGGCTATTTATTTTTTGAACTTAGATCTTTCCTTCTAATGTATAGCCCATAAATTTTATGTTTTCATTTAAGATTTTTACTAATTGCCCTGTCTTCTTTGAGCATGGATTATTTACAGCTATAGTGTCTAATTTCTAAGGGGGGTATTCTAACATTTGTTATCGATTTCCAACCCAATTTCAGAGAAAAAATTTGGTATAATTTCAATCCTTTTGGGGAGTTGAGAGGGATGGAGTGATTGAAACCAAGGCCTCCTACATGGCAAACACTCTACCACTAAGCTATTTCCCGAACTTTTTCAGTTTTGTAGAAATGGTTTTACTAAGTTGCTGAGGCTACCTTCAACCTGAGATTCTCTTTCCCCAGTCTTCTGAACATCTGGGCTTATAAGCAGATACCATAAAACTCAAGTCTTTTGTCTGGAAACTTGCTTAATTACTCAACACATGGTCTATTCTAGATAATATTTTATGTATGCTTACAAGAAACAACTTATAGTTTTACAGTTTAATGACACATCAGATCAAGCTGATTGACAGTGCTACTGAAGTCTGTCTTTTGTGATTTTTGGTCTCATTCTTCTCTCAGTTACTAAAAAAAGGGTACCGAGAGTTTACATGTTGAATCACCTGTTTTCTCCATTTAATTGTCATTTTTTTCCTTTATGTATTTTGATGCTTCATTATAACGTGTCCACATTTATGAATACTTTATGTTCCAAGAATACTGACACTTATGTTTAGGAAATACTGTCTTTCCCATTGTTTCTTCTCTTAAAATTTATTTTGAGTGATACTAACCCAACTATTCCAACTTACCATGGTTTCATCTTCATAGGGTTGTTCTTTTCCTTTTAACTTTTTTGATTTTAAAGTTAAGTCTCTTACAATAAGCATGGTTGAATTCTAGTTCTTAAATTCAGAGAGATAGTCTTCATTTTGACTGCAAAGTATAGTCTATTTAAACAAGTGGTCACCGACAGCACCAAATTCATTCATGTCTATTATTTCGCTCTTTGTTCACTATTATGACTTATACCTTCTTGTTCTTCCTCTTTTCTAGCATTCTCTTTTGGGGAGGAAAAAAAAGGATGGTGATAGGGCTTTGCTATATAGTTCAAGCTGGCCATGAATTCACTGTGTAGTCCAGGTTGGTCTCAAACTCCTGATGATCCTCCTGCTTTAGCCTTCCGAGTGCTGGGATAATAGGTATGGGTCACCATGCCTGGCTCTTACTGCCTTTTTTTTTTTGTTGTTCTGTTTTTGAGACAGGGTCTCGCTTTATAGTTCAGGCTGGCCCTCAGCTCACTACGTAGCCCAGGCAAGCCTGGAACTCAGCAATCCTTCTGCCTCTGCCTCCCGAGTGCTAGGATTACACCACACCCAGCACTGTGATATGTGGTATTGATAGCTGGTGGACGTGAGTCACCACGCCCACATTTTATGTGGTTATTGGGATCGAACTCAGGACCTTGAGCTTGCGAGGCAGGCACCGGAACCAGAGCTAAATCTCCGGCCCCTCTTACTGCCGTTTTATGAAATTGTTAAACAAGTATTTTAGCTGTTGATATTTCCATCGTTTTAATCTGTTTATTTTCTTAGTTGTTTTCTGAGTAGCTGCTCTGGGCATGATAATATGCACCTTCACGTCTCACCATTTCCTTATTTTGCTAAATACATACTTTCATTAAATACTGCAGATCTGCTGACATAGTTCCATTTACCTTTCCTTTGTGCTTTCACATACATTACTTCTATAAATGTTATATAAACATTACAAAGTATAACTATTGCTTTAGACAATCTAATGTTATAAATGATTATAATTTTTAATGTTTACTCAGTTTAAAATTATTCATTCATTTTTCAGACAGGGTCTTGCTACATAGATCAGGTAACCCTGAATTCATTATGTAGCCAGGCTGGCTTTGAACATACAATGGTCCTCCTGGTTTAGCCTTCCCAAAGCTAGGGTTCCATGTGTATGCCGCTGTGCCCTTTTTTTTTTTTTTGGTGGTACCAGGAATTGAACTCAGGGCCTTAGACTTACCAGGAAAGCACAGCACAAATGAGCTAAGTCCCCAGGCCCCTTTTTAACATTTAAAGTCAATTTTCTCACAACACACTTGAATATAATCTAGAATGTAGGTTAACATTCTTCCCATTCCCCCATCTACTATCTTTAACCTCCTCTTTTTTCTTTCCCACTTCCTTCCTCTTGTCTAACAGCCTCCTTTCTACTTCTATGCTACTTCATTTGCCCCCTAGAATCCATATTAGGGAAAACATGCAATATTTGTCTGAGTCTGGCTTGTTTCACGTAACATAAGTCCAGTTCCATTCATTTTCCTGTAAATAACATCATTTTGTTTTCTTTATCTGTCCAGTGACAGACATTTAGGCTGATTCAATAACTTAACTAGTGTGAATTATGCTGCAATAAACATGAAAATGCAGGTACCTATAGATTTGTGTATATGTCAAGGAGTTGTACAGCTGGATCATATGGTGGTTCTGCTCTTAGTTTTTTAAGGAACTTCTATACCAGTGATAGTGAATTGTTTATAGTTTTCAATGGTAAAAAACAGTGCACTGTGGCAAGAATGCCATAGGTTTGCTACTACCACTTTATACTGACTTCCATAGCAGCCTTACTAATTTACATTTCCACCAACAGTGTAGAAGGACTCACTTTTCCTGAACCCTCAATAGTACCTGAAAATTTTTTGGTATTCTTGATGACAGCCACTCTCACTAGGGCAAGATAAAAATCTCAATATAGCTTTTTTTTTTTTTACTTTCAAACAATTTTATTTCATATAAATTTGATACATGACAGAAGTATGCTTGAGCCTGTCTCCCAAATAGTTTTTAAGTTTGTCAACCCCATCTTCCTAGAGGCAAATAAATATAAAAGAAGGCATATCACATCAACTATTCATATTAAAATTTTTCTTTTACAAGAAAAAATATATTTGCACATCTTAGCAGTTCATGTTATGTTAACAAATTTGGTTTATTTTCAGGGACTATTCATTTCCTATACATAAGAACCCAGTGGGTATTTTTACACTAAAGGACAAAATGTTTTCTTTTTTTTGAGTCAGGGTCTCACTTTGTAGTTCAGGCTGACCCTGAGTTTACTATGTAGCCCAGGCAAGCCTTGAACTCAGCAATCCTCCTGCCTCTGCCTTCTGAGTGCTGGGATTATAGGCGTGATCCACCATGCCTGGCATTGTGGGATATGGTACTGATTGCTGGTAGGCATGAATCACCACGCCAATATTGTTGTATGTGGTTATTGGGGATCGAACCAGGAACCTTGTGCTTGCTAGGCAGGTGCTGGAACCACTTGAGTTCTTGTTTTTTATTTTTATTTTTATTTTTTAGACAGGGTCTCGCTTTGTAGCTCAGGCTGGCCCTGAGCTCACTATGTAGCCCAGGCAAGCCGCTGCGAACTCAGCAATCCTCTTGCCTTTGCCTCCCGAGTGCTGGGATTACAGGCGTGAGCCACCACGCCTGGCACTGTGGTATGTGCTATTGATTGCTGGTGGGCATGAGTCACCACGCCCAGCATTCTATGTGGTTACCGGGATTGAACTCAGGACCGTGCGCTTGCGAGGCAGGCGCCGGAACCACTGAGCTAAATCTCCGGCCCTTTTCTTGTATTTTTTTAAGAACATAGTCCATTTGTAAATTCAAGTTTGGTTGGTCCTTTCTAGTGCTTTTGCTCAATATTTTGAACACTTCCATTTTTTTCTCTTTGTACAGCCTTTGAACTTCTCAATTTCTCTTCTCAAATTCCTGTTTCTTAGCAGCATGCTTATCTTGTACCTGCTCATATTCTTCTTGTGTTTCCTGATTAGATGTTTTCTTTTTATTTTTCTCTGAAACAATCGTGGAATTTATTGTTTTGTTACATTGTTCTTCTGGCTGAGGCTGATGACATTGCTTTTCAGACAAAGCATGGCGAGCACTACACTGTTCATCAGGCAAAGACTGGTTGACTTTTTCTTTGACAAACGCTGGTTATTTTCTTTCAGTTGCTTCCTAAGTCTTTCCTCTTCAGCTAAATAGAGATGCTTCAAGTGATCTGGGTACCACTCTGTGAACTGGGACTCCTATGATGTTCCAGCCTTCTTCTCTTTCTAGAGCAATTTCTTGTAATTTTGCTGAATTTTCAATTTTCTCCAAAATGCAAAACCTTGTCCTTGCAAACACTTACCAAGAAGGCTTGTGGATGGTTAGGCCACCAATTCCTCTGTTTTACATTCTTATTCTTGAATCTGACTGGAGAAACTCCTTCGTCCTGCGTCCTAAAACCCTTATTCTGCCAACCAGCTGAGGAACTCGCTTTTTTTTTTTTTTTTTTTTTTTTTGCTTTTTGAGACAGGGTCTCGCTTTGTAGTTCAGGCTGGCCCTGAGCTCACTATGGTGCCCAGGCAAGCCACCGCGAACTCAGCAATCCTCCTGTCTCTGCCTCCCAAGTGCTGGGATTACAGGCGTGAGCCACCACGTCCGGCATTGTGGTATGTGGTGTTGATTGTTGGTGGGTGTGTCTCCATGTCCAGCATTATATGTGGTTACTGGGGATCGAACTCAGGACCTTGCGCTTGCAAGGCAGGCGCCGGAACCACTGAGCTAACCCTCCGGCCTCGCTTGTTTTGTTTTTTAAAAATCTACATTTATTTTATTTTTTATTTTGTTTTTAGCACATTTGCACTACATACCTACATTACCTGTGTGGAGTTGATACATGTACATAAGACATCTTAATTCCTTTCTCATCCCTTTCTCCTCTCCTTCTATCTCTTGATCCCTTCCCATGTTGCAAAAGACCTGTTTCTTATTATGTATCTTTTAGTTTGTTCTTTTCTTTTTTTTGAGACAGGGTCTCACTTTGTAGTTCAGGCTGGCTCTGAGCTCACTATGTAGCCTAGGCAAGCTTCGAACTCAGCAATCCTCCTGTCTCTGCCTCCCGAGTGCTGGGATGACAGGCGTGAGCCACCACGCCCGGCCAAGTTTGTTCTTTTCTTATTATTTGGGTTTCTCATATAAGACAAACTATGTGATTTTTAAACTTGTGTACCTGATTTATTTACTTATGGCCAACAGGTACGGCCATTTCCCTAAAGACTAAAGCTTACCTTTCATCATGGCAAGTAGTACTTCATTGTGTGTAAATACCACATATTCTCTCTCCATTCATCTGTTGTAGGCTGCTTGTAAGATTTAGTTATTATGAACTGTACTACAAACATGGCTATCAATAAATCACTGTATTAATGTGTTAACTCTTTGGGAAGATAGCTAAAGGGATAGTTGGGTTAAATGGAGTTTCTACTTTTACTTTGTTGAGGAACTGCCATACTGATTTTCACAACAAAGTGGTTGTTCTAGTCTATATATCCACCTACAACTCAGAAGTGTTCTTTTTTCCCTGCAGCCTTACCAGAATTTGTTATTTGACTGTTTTTTTTGAGACAGGGTCTCGCTTTGTAGTTCAGGCTGGCCCTGAGCTCACTGTGGTGCCCAGGCAAGCCACCGCAAACTCAGCAATCCTCCTGTCTCTGCCTCCTGAATGCTGGGATGACAGGCGTGACCCACCACATCCGGCATTGTGGTATGCGGCATTGACTGTTGGTGGGCGTGTCTCCATGCCCAGCATTATATGTGGTTACCGGGGATCGAACTCAGGTCCTTGCGCTTGCGAGGCAGGTGCCAGAACCACTGAGCTAACCCTCTGGCCCACCATGGCCAGTTTTTAAAAAAATTTTTTTGATGGTACTGGAGACTGAACTCAGGACCTTGTTCTTGCTAGGCAGGGGCCACCACCCCGAGCTACATCCCCAGCCCACTCAATGTTGGTATTTTTTGGCCAATGTTTAAATTTGCATTTTTCCAAGTGCTAATGATATGGAGCATTTCTTTGATATACTGGTTATTTTCACTTCTCTGGGAAGTATATGTTCATTTCAGTTGCCAATTTTTTGACTGGGTCTTTTATTTTAGGAGGTCTAATATTTTTGAATTCTTTATATATTATAGATATTAGTCCTTTGAGAAATGTGTGGAGATTTTTCCTCCATCAGTAAGTTTTCAACTTTGCTCATTGTTTTGCTGTGCAGAAAGCCTTTTAAATTTGATATAATCCCATCAGTTGATTCTCAGTCCATTTTCCTGTGTAACCAGAATTTTGTTAAGAAAGTTTTGACTTACATTTCCCTGTTGCTAATGATGTTGACTTTTTCATATAATTACTGGCCATTTTTACTTCTTTTGAGAAATGTCTACTTACAATTTAGCTTAGTAGTTCTGGTGTTTGCTTTGCAAGTGTAAGGTCCCGAGTTCAATCCACAGTACCAAAAGAAAAAACTCTGCACAGGTTAATTGTTCATTTATGGATGAGTTACTTGTTCATTTGGTGTTAAGTTTTTGGAGTTCTCTATATACTCTAGATAATAGGCAGTGGGTAGAGCAGTACATGCCTTTACTTAGGAGACTGAGGAAGGAAGATTACAAGCTCAGTCAGGGATTACAAATTCAGTCAGTCTAGGCAACTTAGTGAAGCCCTGTCTCAAGATAAAAATAAAAAAGGGCTAGGGCTGTAACTCAGTAGTTGCATGCATGACGACCGAGGTCCAATTCCTAGTGCTACCAAAACAAAATAGATATATTCTGGGTATTAATCCTCTGTCAGAAAAGTAGCTGGCAGAATTTCTCATTGTAGGTTTTTTTTTCCCATTCTCTTGACCATTTTGTTATATAGGAGGAGCTCCTTAATTTGATGTAATCCATCTCATCTTTGGATTCCTGTTATTTCCTGAGCTACTGGAATGCCATTCAGAAATTTGTTAGTTGTGCTTGTATCTTCCTTTTTATTTTTATTTTTTTGGAGAAAAGCTCTCATTTTGTAGTTCATGCTGGCACTGAGCTCGTTATGTAGCCAAGGCAAGCCTTGAACTCAGCAATCCTCCTGCCTCTGCCTCCCGAGTGCTGGGATCACAATGTGAGCCACCATTCCTGGCACAGTGGTATGTGGTACTGATTGCTGGTAGGCGTGTGTCACCATGCCCAGTATTGCTGTATGTAGTTACCAGGGATTGCACGAGAGACCTTGCAGTTGCTAGGGAGGCACCAGAACCACTGAGTTAAATCTCCAGCCCTTGTATCTTAAAGTGTTTCTCCATGTTTTCTTCTAGCATTTTCAAAATTTCAGGTCTCACATTTAGGTCTGTGATCAAGTTTTCTTTTCTTTCTTTTTTTTGCACATGATAAGAGAAGGGATCTAGTTTTCTAATTTCAATCTCGCATTAGGGGATATTTAGTTCTTCCCAAACCATTTGTTAAAGAGGCCCTTTTCTTCAACATATGTTTTGGCAATTCTGTTGAGAATCAGATAGCTGTAAGTGAAATGGATTTATTTCTGGTCTTCTACTGAAGCCCACTGGTTTACATGTCTGTTTTTATGTTAAAACTGCTCTTTTTGTTGCTATAACTATGTACAGCAGTGATGGCAAACCTTTTAGAGCTTTCAATAATACAAGTACCCTGCTACCACATGCATCCCATAGGTTTGCCAGCACTGGTGTAGTGTGCTTTTTTATTTTTTTTGAGACAGGGTCTCACTTTGTAGTCCTGGTAAGCCTCAAACTCAGCAATCCTCCTGCCTCTGCCTCCCAAGAGCTAGACTTACAGGTGTGAGCCATCAAGCTTGGCATTTGTGGTGTGTGGTACTGATTCCTGGATGGTGATTCACCACGCCCAGTACTGTTGTATGTGGTTATCAGGGATCGAACTTAGGACCTTGTGGTTGCTAGGCAGGCGCTGGAACCACTGAGCTAAACCTCTGGTCCTGGTGTAGTGTATTTTTTTTTTTTTTTTTTTTTTGAGACAGGGTCTTGCTTTGTAGTTCAGGCTGGCCCTTAGCTCACTATGTAGCCCAGGCAAGCCTCAAACTCAGCAATCCATCTGTCTCTGCCTCCCGAGTGCTGGGATTACAGGCGTGAGCCACCACGCCCAGCATTGTGGTATGTGGTATTAACTGCAGGTGGCGTGAGTTGCCACGCCCAGCATTCTATGTGGTCACCCGGATTGAACTCAGGACCTTGCGCTTGTGAGACAGGCACAGGAACCACTGAGCTAAATCTCCGGCCCTGGTGTAGTGTATTTTGAAATTGGGTATTGTTGTACCTACAGTATTGCTTCTTCAGTCTTTGTGGATTCAAATACTATAAGATACCATTTTATTTGTGCCTAGAGCTCTTTTTTTTTTTTTTTTTTTTTTTTTGGTATTTCTAGTAAGGGACATCTGCAAGGAGTGAAATTCTGTTTCAGATTTTTTAAGAATAACTTTATTTCAACTTCATTTTGTAGTGATACTGGGGATCAAATCAGTATGTACGACTAAGCTACATTCCCTATCCATATTTTTTTTTTTAAGTTTTTTGAGACAGCGTCTTGATTTGTAGTTCAGGCTGGCCCTGAACTCACTGTGTAACCCAGGCTAACTTGGAACTCACAGCAATCTTCCTGCCTCTGCCTTCCAAATACTGGGATTATAGGCATGAGCCACCATGCCCAGCACTGTGCTACCTCTCTTTATTTTGAAACAGGCTATCACTAAATTGTCCAGGATGACCTTGAACTTGTGATCCTCCTGCCTTGGTCTGCTAATTACAGTTATGTACCATGATGTTTATTTTGACTTCATTTTTAAAGAAGTTTTAAAGAACAAATTTGTTCAATCTTTTTGCCTTCTGAATGTTTTGAATATCATTCCATTGCCCTCTGGCCTTTTTTTTTTGAGACAGGGTCTCGCTTTGTAGTTCAGGCAGGCCCTGAGCTCACTATGTAGCCTAGGCAAGCCTGGAACTCAGCAATCCTCCTGCCTCTGCCTCCTGAGTGCTGGGATAACAGGCGTGAGCCACCACGCTCAGCACTGTGCTGTGTGGTATTGATGGCTGGTAGGCATGAGTCACCACGCCCAGCATTGTATATGGTTACCAGGATTGAACTCAGGGCCTTGCACTTGTGAGGCAGGTGATGGAACCACTGAGCTAAATCTCTGGCCTAGGCCTCCATTTTTTATAAGGGAAGTGAGCCATTCATAATATTCTTTTCTTACATAAATCAATGTGCTGCTTTTAAGATTTTTCTTTTAGCATTTTGATTATGATAAACTGAAATGTGATTCACTTTGAGTTCATCTTACTTAGGGTTCTTAAATTAGTGTTTTTTCCTCAAACTTCAGAAGTTCTTAGCCATTATATCTTCAATTTCTCCCTCCTTTGGGATAACTATTACAAGTGTAATGTGAGATTTGACACTAGGGATTATACCCAAGTGTACACAGTTAGTACAAATCCAGGGCCTCACACATGTTAGACAACTGCTCTACCAATAAGCTACATCCTCAGTCCTTTTAAAAATTTAATTTGAAACAAAGTGTCACTAAGTTGCCCAGACTGTTCTTGAACTTGTGATCTTCAGCCTTAGTCTCTCACTAGCTGGGATTACTTTTCTCTCTCTCTCTCTCTCTTTTTTTTTTTTTTGAGATAGGGTCTTGCTTTGTAGTTCAGGCTGGCTCTGAGCTCACTATGTAGTCCAGGCAAGCCTCGAACTCAGCAATCCTCCTGTCTCTGCCTCCCGAGTGCTGGGATGACAGGTGTGAGCCACCATGCCCAGCACTATAGTATGTGGTATTGATGGCTGGTGGACGTGAGTCTCCACGCCCAGCATTGTATGTGGTTACCGGGGATCGAACTTAGGACCTTGAGCTTGCAAGGCAGGCGCCGGAACCACTGAGCTAATCCTCTGGCCCTACTTTTCTCTTTTATGTGTACATTGTCACTTAGTAGAACTTGCTTTGAACAAATTATGTTTTCCTGCCTATGGAGAAAAACTCCAAGGACAAGGTTTGATGTTAAAGACTAATACAACCTTTGAGAAGCCTTAGGGCCAGATATTTAGCTCAGTAGTTCTGGTGTCTGCCTCACAACTATAAAGTCCCAAGTTTGGTCCCTGAAACAAACAAATGAAATGGAGAGGTCATATATTCTTTTTCTTTATATGAACTCAAATGTTACCAGAAATTATTAAATTTGTTCCTCTTATCAAAATATCTGTAAATTCTGGCAAGTGACTCAGTGATAATTTTTAGGTTAGTATAATTAATATAAATTTTTGGCATAGGTATGTGGCTCAAAAGTATCATCTTGTCTGGCCCAGAGGACCTAAGAGGGAACTCATGCTACCAAATGATACAGCAAAAAGTTGAGGTATTCACTAGTGTGGATATATTCTATGAGGGTCCCTTTATTTTTATCTATCAATAGTATAAAAAAGCATTAAACACCCATGACCATTCCTAGAATAATAGTTGTCATTTTTAATCTTACATGATTTGCTAAGAAAATAGATAATGATAAAAACATTTCTATTTTACTAGTCTAATGTGAAATATGTTATCACCCTAAATCTTCATTCATACAAATTAAGACTGCTCTCTATAGGTAATTATGAGAACAGTACAGAAACACTAATTCTACTAGGAGAATGTAGAATGCTTGAAGATACAGGAGTAAGCCAAGACTTCATCAACAAAACTCAGACCACACAGGAAATACTACAAAGAATCAAAACTGGCTGCAGATGTAGCTCAGTGGCACCATGCCTGCCTGGCAAGTCCTGAATTCAATCCCTGATATGAGGGGGGGTTGTTTTTTAAACAACTGGGAACTCATCTTATTAAAAAGCTTTTGCACAGTTAATGAAACCACCAACAGAGTGAAAAGACAACCTAACAGTGTGGGAAAAACTTTTTACTAGCTATTCATCAGACAAAGGACTACTTGATAGAATATATAAAGAAGTCCTAAAAATCAGAGCCCCCCCCCAAATTTAAAGACCCGTTCTAAAAATGGACATTTTGAATTGAATAGACATTTCTTGGATGAGGAAATACAAACGGCAAATAAATATATGAAAAAATGTTCAGCATCACTGGTCATTCAAGAAATGCAAATTAAAATGAGCTGAGATTATACCTCACTACAGAAAGAATAGTTGTTATCAAGAAATCAACCAATAACAAATGCTGGTGGGGTTGTGTGGAAAAAGGCACCTTTCTCCACTGCTGATTAGAGTGTAGGCAGTGGCATCACTGAGCTACATATGTGGCCCTCATGGTGAAAATGCAGACTGGTGCAACCACTGTGGACATTCCTCAAAGAACTAAAACTGGAGGTTCCATTTAACCCAGCTATTCCCCTTTTGGTAACACAGCAATATACACATATCCATGTTTATAGTGACACAGTTTCTAACAGCTCGATCTTGGAAAGAGCCCAAATAATGAATGGATAAAGAAAATGTGTATTTTTTTATACAATGCAGTACTACACTGCTATAAAGAAGGATGAGCATCAGACATTTATAGCTAAATGGATGCACTTTGAGACCATATCCTTAAGTGAGATAAATTGGACACATTTAGTACTGCATTGTTTCTCTGGTGTTAGAAACTGAAAGTGGGTCCAGAGATTTAGCTCAGTGGTTCCGGCACCTGCCTAGCAATCCTGAAATCCTGAATTTGAGTCCTGGTAACCACGTACAACAATACTGGGCATGGTGACTCACGCCCACCTGCAATCAGTACCACAGACCACAATACAAGGGGTGGTGGCTCACGCCTGTCCACCCAGCACGCGGGAGGCAGAGGCAGGAGGATTGCTGAGTTCAAGGCTTGCCTGAGCTACATAGTGAGCTCAGGGCCAGCCTGAACTACAAAGCGAGACCCTCTCTCTCTCAAAAAAAAGAAAAAACCTGAAAGTGGAAATTAGGATTAAAATGTATAACAGATATTGGGAAGTGACTGGGAAAGGGAAAAACAGGAGGGAGGGAGAAAGGAAGGAAGGGATAAGAAAAAAACTGAAAATAGAAGGGAAAAATTGAAACAAAACTTTTGTTCACGGGGAGGGGAGGGAGTTTGAGGGAAGAGGAAAAGGGAAAAAAGAAGTAGGATGTACAGGTGCAAAATCCTATGATGAGTGTTATCATTATATATGCCTACAATGTACCAATAAAAGTTTGCTATAAAAAATTATGAGAGCAGCTAGGATAGAATACAGTATTTTTTCATGTTTAATAAAATGAAAAGAAACCAACCTCTTTTTTCTTCTTCGCGTTTTAGTTTATCTTCCTCTATTTCTTTTGGTAATTTTTCCTTTTTTTCTTTCTCCACATCATTATGCAAATGTTTTGTGGTATAGCTCAGTGCTGGAGAAAGAAGGATCTCTCCATTTTTGCAGAGTTCATCACGGATTTTAATAAAAAACTGCTGAAGTTCTACAGCATCCTCATATATTTCGGAATCTGTCCTATAATGGCACCAAAAGCATCCACTGATAAAAAAACTGCTTCTTTTAAATACTTCAATTATGTTAAATTCTATTAAATGCTTTTTACTACGTTAATTGCTAAAATCACATTTCATTACAGTTCTAAAGGATATCCCCATGAGGTTTGTTATAGCAGGTTCTGAAGGGTCATTACCACAGGGAACCTCACGCTCTACAGCTTCCTTTTTCCTCAAAACTCACCATTCAGCCACATACAACTCAGATTTTTCCTCAGAGATACATCGCACATGCATCCATCATGGAGGAGCACAGCTATCAGAGTAAAGGATCTGAAGTCACAGCTCCAGGTCAAATCCTAAAGTATATTCTTTTAGTTTCAGAGGAATATATTCTTTTTAGACATATTCTTTTAGGACTGCCAGGATTGGTAGGACTAAACTAGACTGCAAAGTCATGAGGGCATCCTTTAATGGCTATAACCCTAAGAATTACTATAAATTTTAGTTTCTCAAAAAATAACTCTAAATTTGGGCCAGGCATTTAGCTCAGAGGCACCGTGCCTGCCTCACAAGCACAAGGCCTTGAGTTTGCTCTCTGGTAAAAAGAAAGAAAAAACAAAAAAACCCCTGTACTTCTAGGAAATCAGGAGACAACTTACAAAAAATTATTTCTGTCATATTCAGAACTTTTCTAAGCCTCTTTGCTCAATTATAAAGAGTATGGAGGGGGGTGGCGATGGAGATTTAGCTCAGCGGTTCCAGTGCCTGCCTCCCAAGCAAGGTCCTGAGTTTGATCCCGGTAACCGCATACAATGCTGGGCGTGGTAACTCATGCTCACCAGCAATCAATACCACATACCACAGTGCTGGGCGTGGTGGCTGACGCCTGTAATCCCAGCACTCAGGAGGCAGAGGGAGGAGGACTGCTGTGAGCTCAAGGTTTACCTGAGCTGAGGACCAGCCTGAACTACAAAGTGAGACCCTGTCTAAAAAAAAAAAAAAAGAATATGGGGGCAGAATAAACTTAAAATATTTCTTAGCCAAAAAGATCAAGGTCTAAAAAGTTATTCCCAAAACTAAATATGGACAAATGTCTCCTCAGCAATCATGGATACATTCTGGTCAGGGGAGTGTGGCAAGTGAAGCATACCCAGTCTGCTGTCTGTTGACACATGTCACCAAGAGCATCAGACTTTGGCAAGGCCTTCAAATACCTCTTGGTTATTTCTGTTTTAAAATACCAGGAAGGCTGGGGCTTTAGTTCAGTGGTTCTGGCATCTGCCTTCCAAGTGCAGGTCCTAAGATTGATCCCCAGTAACCACATAACACAGTGCCAGGTGTGGTGACACACACCCACCAGCAATCAGTACCACACACCACAAAGCCAGGCACGGTAGCTCACGCCTGTAATCCCAGCACTCCAGAGGCAAAGACAGGATTACTATGAGTTTGAGGATTTCCTGGGCTACATAAGTGAGCTCAGGGCCAGCCTGTAAAGTGAGACGCTGTCTCAAAACAAAACAAAACAAAACAAAACAACCAGGAATGTTGATCATTTTAGGAATAAAACAATAAACAATAAAAATAAAAGGGAAGAAATTCCTAAGATACTATCTCGATGCCTGCTTTTTCTAATATGACTTAAGACTTTTTTTGAAATTAAATTCATTTTGTAGTACCTTACAATTTTCTTTACTCTATTTTTTTTTGAGACAGGATCTCCCTTTATAGTTCAGGCTGGTTCTGAGCTAACTATGTAGCCCAGGAGAGCCTTGAACTCAACAATCCTTCTGCCTCTGTCTCCCAAATGCTGGGATTACAGGTGTAAGCCACCACAGCCAGCACTGTGGTATGTGGTACTGATTGCTGGAGGGCGGGAGTTACCATGCCCAGTATAGTTGTATGTGGTCAGCAAATCCATATTACAATGAAAGGGTGGATTCATAATTTTATCATGACACCTTGTTTAGTGATGAAGATCTGTATAAATCACTAAACACCTGATACATGCTTTTGTTTTACCCACAGCATTATTAAAAATTTATTAATCTTGGGCCAGGGACTTCAGTCAGTGGCTTCAGTCAGTGGCTGCCTGGTAAATTCAAGGTCCTGGGTATGATTCCTGATACCAAAAAAAGCCCAAAATTAATCTAGAAGGTCATGCATTCAATGAATGTGTAAGAACAAAATCTTAGGATGGTTGTGCTTGCTTTCACAGCACAAATACTAAAACAAAATCTTAGCAGAGAAAAAGAACTAACTTTTACCCTCAATTGATAATATTTTTACATAGGCAGGCATTTAGTGTTATTTGTTTTTGACTTCCCATGGGTGGTTTCTCTCTTATTTTATCCACCCATCCATCCATTTATTTTTGGTGATAAAGAGGATTGAACCCAGGGCCTCATACATGCTTGGCAAGCATCCTACCACTGAGCTATATTCATAGCCCTTTAAAAATTTACTTATTTACTTATTTATTTTTGAGACAGGGTCTCGCTTTGTAGTTCAGGCTGGCTCTGAGCTCACTATGTAGCCTAGGCAAGCTTCGAACTCAGCAATCCTCCTGTCTCTGCCTCCCGAGTGCTGGGATGACAGGCGTGAGCCACCACGTCTGGCACTGTGGTATGTGGTATTGATTGTTGGTGGGCATGAGTCTCCATGCCCAGCATTGTATGTGGTTACCGGGGATCGAACTCAGGAACTTGGGCTTGCGAGGCAGGCTCTGGAACCACTGAGCTAACCCTCCAGCCCAAAAATTTATTTGTTTTTTTGAGACAGGGTCTTGCTTTGTCGTTCAGGATGGTCCTAAGTTCACTATGTACCCCAGGCAAGCCTCGAACTCAGCAATCCTCCTGTCTCTGCCTCCCAAGTGCTGGGATGACAGGTGTGAGCCACCACACTGAGCAAAAATTTTTTATTTTGAGATAGGGTCTCACTAAGCTTCAAAGAACTTCTGATCCTCCTGCCTCAGCATACTGAACAGCTAGGATTACAGTTCTACACTTGATCTTAGCCAAAAGGCCGAGAAGTGATTAGGATTACAGTTCTATACCACCCTGACCAGGCCATGGGTGGTGGTGGTGGTGGTTGCTATAGTTATTTACTGATCAACTGACAGCATTACTGGGGATTAAACCCAGAGACTTGACATTGAGGTATATCCCTAACTCTTTTTATTTTTTGAGAAAAGGTCTAACTTACTATGTTGCCCAATCATAATACTCCCTTCATTCATAAAGGTAAAAATGCATCCCTTTTGTCTTTCAACAAAGCTCTGGGCATGACAGAGAAAGTATATCTGCAGCACAGTATGACATAAACGCACTGCAGGCTCTATCTTCCGCTTGTCAAATGCAAAACCAATCATGTCAGCAATGGAAGAATGAATTCATTTCCCAGAGATAAAAATCTATTTAGTCCTTAAAATAAATATTATATAAAATAAATTACACAAAGCACCGACAATGTAATAGACAAATGCTATATGGAAGATGCAACAGAACCTGAGATGTAATGGGTTTGGGTGTAAAGAATAAGAATAGAGTGGCTGTGGACTTAAGAACTATTTAAAGAACAAGAATAGAATTTTATTTATTTTTTTGAGACAGAATCTCACTATGTAATTCACCCTTTTCTTAAACTCACTATGCAGCCCAGGCTGGCCTAGAACTCATGGCAATCCTCCTGTCTCAGCTTCCCAAATGCTGGGTTTTCCAGGTACCTGGCCTAGAATGAAAATTTAAGCTCCATGAAAGTAGGGTTAGGGCCAGGGATTTAGTTCAAGTGGCACTGCCTACCTTGGAAGCACAAGGGCTAGAATTCGATCACAGGTACCGCAAAAAGAAAGAAAGTAGGGTTATCTGTTCTACTGGGTGTACTCTATGCATCTAAAACATGTTCATTAACTAGTAGGCAGACAATAAAAACTTGAAAGAGAACCTCCAACAGATTTTGACTACAACATGTTGACTATTTTTGTATTCTTTTTGAGACAGGGTCTTGCTTTGTAGTTCAGGCTGGCCCTGACCTCACTATGTAGCCCAGGCAAGCCGCTGTGAACTCAGCAATCCTCCTGTCTCTGCCTCCTGAGTGCTGGGATGACAGGTGTGAGCCACCATGCCCAGCACTGTGGTATGTGGTATTGATGGCTGATGGGTTTGAGTCACCATGCCCAGCATTCTATGTGGTTACCAGGATCAAACTCAGGACCTTGCGCTTGCGAGGCAGGCACCGGAACCACTGAGCTAAATCTCCGGCCCATGTTGACTATTTTTCTCGATTTTTATGCCTACTGTCTAAATATTAAGAACTGCTTCTGAAATATGGCATAGACTTCTCACAATCTGGCCTTGACTCTCTCAAAAGTACCATATTCATTTCCTAATCCTTCTTTGTCTTTGCTTATTCTTTCTTTGGAATATCCTCCCCTCTATACATTTTAATCATATCCAGCCTCCTATTTCCTGATGCTTCATGCCTTTTTAGGTAAATTTGAGACCAGAGCGGTCCTTACACCAATAGCTTTTCTAAATCAGGTCTTATGTCTGGAATTATTTTTCCCTAAGAATAAAGTCTATCCCACCCATCAGACTTCAAGCACTCTGAGCTTAAAGATTATCCATGGATGTGTTCATGATGGTGATGATCACCAACAGCCCTCTGCAGAGGGAAACAGGACAAGACACACCCCCAACTAGCTGTCAGGCTTTGGGTTACTTCTCTCACTCTGTGCCTCTAATTCTTTACAGACAAACTGTTAAGATTATCATTTACCTAGAAAAGCAACTATAAGAGCACAATGCTTTACAAAGAGCAGGTGCTTAACAGGAAGAGTATTACTACTTATTTTTCTTTTGAAGTTTAGAGCAAATACCAGCTTCACAGATTCCCCAACTAGATTTTACTCTGCTTAAAGGTATAGCTCTTGCCACCATAGACTCTAAGGTTTAGAAAGACAGGATTTGTATCTTTAATTTTTTGTACTCTTCCAAGTGGCTCTAAGAGCACAGAAGATACACAATATATGTTGAACTGAATTTAACAACTGAATATACTTTGGCTATATGACAAATATTTACACAGAGTAAAGTAAAAAAAAAATTAAGTTTGATAGAAAAGAATATTTTTAATATAAACAAAATGTTTAAAAATTATGTGTGCTATGCTAGAGAATCAATCCATAGACTTGTAATATATATATATATATTTTTTGAGACAGGGTCTTGCTTTGTACTTCAGGCTGGCTCTGAGCTCACTCTGTAGCCCAGGCAAGCCTCGAACTCAGCAATCCTCCTGCCTCTGCCTCCCAAGTGCTGGGATTACAGGCGTGAGCCACCACGCCCGGCACTGTGGTATGCGGTATTGATTGTTGGTGGGTGTGAGTCTCCACGCCCAGCATTGTATGTGGTTACTGGGGATTGAACTCAGGACCTTGCGCTTGTGAGGCAGGCGCAGGAACCACTGAGCTAACCCTCCGGCCCGACTTGTAATATATTAAGCAAGGGCTCTACCATGGCACTGCATCCCTACCCCTTCTTTTAGGACATTTAATGCCTATAGAAAGTTCTTTTTTTGTTTTGTTTCGAGACAAGGTCTTGCTTTGTACTTCAGGCTGGCCCTGAACTCACTATGTAGCCCACACTAGCCTCAAACTCATGGTAATCCTCCTGCCTCTGCCTCCTTAGTGCTGAGATTACAGGTGTGAGCCACCATGCCTAGTTCTGTATACCAAGTTCTTATCACGAAAAAGCTGAAGTTAAAAAAAAAGATACCTTTTTAGGTACTTGAATGGTAATCAAATTTATATCAGTGCAACCTTAGAACAACAACTCAGAGCTATTATTTAAAGCACTTGTGGACTGAAGTCAAACTTTAAAAGAAAATCTTATTGCTATTTCTAAATATTACTCCAAATTACAAGCACTTTGCCTATAAGAAACATGTTTTGTGAATGGTTGCATTTTAAGTGTATGTTTCCCTTGACTTTAATTTTGACATCCTTCCTCTCATTGCTTTAATTTAGATGATTCAGTAAGGTGCCCTCTTCTTCCTCAAAGGATATACTTGCTCTTCAGGTAATGTTTTGGCTGCTCAGAACTCAGAATAGCATGATACTGACTATAATCATGTTCCTAAGGTGAAACAGTACATCAAAGCAGCGTTTTTTTCATCTATTGTGCATTAAACATCACATATCCTCAAAAAGAAATGGCTTCAAAAACATACCGATTCATCCTTCTTGCCCTTTCCAATACGTCAAACATATGCTCTTGGAATAAATCAAGCCGCCGGTAGCGATTATTTTCAACATTTTTCCTAATAATGTCAAAAGTAAGGGGAGGTTTGTTAGGAAAGTTGGGATCTACAGCAGGAATTTCTGCTAAGGAATCACTGTAGCATCTTCCCTCATCATCCTGATGACTCATGACTGACACAAAAAGATTATGGATAAGCTCTTGAATCAGCAAAGTCACATTTGGAACATGAGAGTCTTCATCTCCTTCCAGGTCTCTCCGAGTTTCAAGCAGTACTTTATGTAGCACAAGGGCATCTTTGTAGATCAAAGACTCAGGCTCATTGTACGTACAGGCATTGTTAAACATCATGACAAAATCTTCAACCATAGAGTCTATATCTTGGTATTTGTTTGCCATCATGTGACTTCGAATTTTTTCCATGTCCATGGGCTTTTTAATGGTCAGATAGTAGTCAGGCAGTTCAGATCTTGAGGGAAGCCTCAGAAAAATGGCACTGAGGCGGCGACCTCTCTTATCAGTATAGTTCTTAACAGCTTCATAAACTTCATTTAATTTCTGCTGCATTGGAGTCATGTATTTTGATTTTTTAGGAGAAACACCACTTTTTCTACCTAAAAAAAGAAATATAAAATTAAATGGATAAAATGAGAGAAATCTAACTTGGTACATAGTAGTATAACAGTAAGAAATAGTCTATCCCAAATGATCTATAAAACACTTAGAATTAACTTATCTTTAGTTAAATAGGTTCTGTATTTTGGGGATTTTTTTGTACTAGGAACTGAACTTGTGACTTTGCACTTGCCAGGCAGGTACCAGAACCATTGAGCTACATCCCCAGCCCTTAATGGGTTCTGTAATTGAAAGAAGTTGAAGGAAAGCCTAACTGCTTTGAGTAATCGTAATTTTGGTGAAAAAATTAGTACTGTTCAGGTAGCTATAAATGAGATAAAAGCAGATATATAGCTATGTGACATAATTTTGTCACCTAAGAACTATGATTTTCACTACAGAAGAAAGAGATATTAAAATTAATGGGACGAGGATTTAACTCTGTGTCCAGCATCTGCCTGGCAAGCACAAGGTCCTGAGTTCAATCCCTGGTACCACATATCACAATGCCGGGCATGGTGGCTCACGCCTGTAATTCCAGCACTTGGGAGGCAGAGGCAGAAGGATTGCTGTGAGTTCCAGGGTAGCAGCTACATAGTGAACTCAGGGCCAGCCTGAACTACAAAGCGAGCCCCTGTCTCAAAAAAAAAAAATGTAGTTTCAAATATTAATGCAGCCCAGACCTTTTAGCAGAAACCCAAAAGATGAGAATTCCTTGTGGCTGATTCTCAGTTTGGTGTACCCTGGAATCCTAGACATTGAAGAATCTGTTAGTAACTTTATGGTCATGTCAAAAGAATACCGGCATTTCCCTGGGTCAAGGTAAACATCACAAAGGACAATAACTGCAATGGATTAAAACTCAACAATATGTTTGAATCTAGGTGTCAAGGGGGAAGGTATTAGAGATTGAACCAGGTCTTTGCACTGAGCTACACTCCTAGTCCTTTTCCATTTTGTTTTGTTTTGTTGGGACAGGGTCTCCCTTTATAGTTTATGCTGGCCCTGAAATCACTATGCAGCTCAGGCTGGCCTTGAACTCATGGCAATCCTCCTGCCTCTGCCTCCCGAGTGCTGGGATTACAGGCATGCTTTTCTTTTTTTTTTTTTTTGAGACAGGATCTTGCTTTGTAGTTCAGGCTGACTGTGAGCATACTATGTAGCCTAGGCAAACCTCGAACTCAGCAATACTCTTGCCTCTGCTTCCTGAGTGCTGGGGTTACAGTTGTGAGCCATCACACCCAGCATTGTGGTATGCGGCACTGATTGTTGGTGAGGTAGTTCACCACACCCGGTATTATATGTGGTTACCTGGGATTAAACTCAGGGCCTTGTGCTTGCTAGGCAGGCGCTGGAACCACTGAGCTAAATCTCCAGCATCCAGACTTTTTTTTTAAACTGTATTTTTCTAACTGTTTCACAAGGTCCAATATTCATTCATGATAAAAAGAAAAACCTACAGATAATTGGAATAGATGGTCTTTATCTCAATGTGATAAAAGCCACTTATGACAAATCACCACCCAACATCATACTAAACAGACAAAACCTGAAAGCTTTCACTGTAAAATCAGGAACAAAAGAAAGATGTCCACTGTCACCACTCTTATTTAATAAAGTTCTGGAAACATTAGCCTGAGCAATTAGACATAAGAAAGAAATAAAAGGAATAAAGTTAGGAAAGAAAGAAGTTAAATTATTATTTGTGAATGATATAATATTCTGCATAGAAAATCTGAAAAGTACCACCAAAAGAATTCTAGATTTAAGAACCAAACTCTGTACCTTAGCTGGATACAAAATCAACACTCAAAAAATCAAAGCCTTTCTATATGAATAACAAACTCACTGAGAGAGAAATTAGGGAAACAACACCTTTCACAGTAGCAACCCCCAAAACGAAACACCTAGGAATCAACCTAACAAAGACGTAAAAGACCTCTACATTAAAATTACAATTCTCTGAAAAAGGAGATGAAAGAGGATATCAGAAAATGGAATGATATCCCTGTTCTTGGGTAAGAAAAACTAATATCCTGAAAATGGCCATACATCCAAAATCGTTATACTGATTTAATGCAATCCTGATCAAAATTTCAAAAGCATATCTCAGATA
This sequence comes from Thryonomys swinderianus, assembly GCA_004025085.1. NCBI lineage: Eukaryota > Metazoa > Chordata > Mammalia > Rodentia > Thryonomyidae > Thryonomys > Thryonomys swinderianus. The sequence goes on along the minus strand of PVIC010016546.1, from coordinate 2,263 downwards.
ATTAGAGAAAACAATCTTAAAATTCATTTGTAACCAGAAGGGACCTAGAATAGCAAAGGCAATTCTGGACAACAAAGGCAAGGCAGGGGGCATCACTATCTCTGATCTGAAATTATACTACAGAGCTATTGTGCTAAAAACAGCATGGCACTGGCAAAAGAACAGACCTGAGGACCAATGGAATAGACTGGAATCAACAGCAAATAAATGCAGACACCTTATCTTTGACAAAGGAGTCAAATACCTTCACTGGAGGAAGGCCAGCCTTTTCAATAAATAGTGCTTGAAAAACTGGCTTTCTACTTGCTGAAAATTAAAGGTAGACCCGTATCTCTTACCATGCACTAAACTAAAATCAAAATAGGTCAAAGTTCTAAATATTATAAATCTGAGAATAGAGAACAGGTAGAACTGGAAGACACTGGAGTAGGCAAGGACTTGATTAACAAAACCTCAGTTGTACAGGAACTATAATAAAGAATCAACAAGTAGGATTGCATCTTAGTAAGTTTTTGCACATCAAGAAAAACCAACAGAGTGAAGATACAACCTATAGTGTGGGAAAAAAATTTTGCTAGGTGTTCCTTAGACAAAAACTACTATCTAGAGTACATAAAGAACTAAAAGAAATCAGACCCCCCAAATTTAATGACTAATCCAAAAATGGGCATCTGAAATGAATAGACACTTCTCAGATGAAGAAGTGGAAATGGCAAATAAATATATGAAAAAATGTTCAACATGACTGGTCATTCAAGAAATGCAAAATGAAATGAGCTGAGATTCCACTTCACTCCAGAAGGAAGTTACTATCAAGAAATCAACCAATACCACAACAGTACACCCATGTTTATAGCAGCACAGTTTGTAAGAGGTAAACCTTGGAAATAGATCAAATGTCCATCAGCTGGAGACTGGATAAAGAAGATGTAGGGTTTTTTTTTTTAAAGATAAAATTGAGTATTACTCAGCCATAAAGAATGATCAATTAGATATTTATACTCAAATGAATGTACCTTGAGTGCAAACTCATAAATGAAATAAATAGGACACAGATGTGTAAATACTGCATCATTTCTCTAATATGAGAAACTGAAAGTGTAAATGAAGTCCAGAATATATGTTAGGTATTATGCAATAGGAAGAAAAGGGAAAGGGGGTGTAGAGAAGGCAGGAATAGGAAAAAATAAGAATAAGATATATCATGTATGGGTACAAATGCTCAATGTTAAGTGTGATCATAATGGATACCTAAAATGTACAAATAAACTCAATACAGAAAAAAAGAAGAGGAAATCAAGCAATAACAAACACTGGTGGGGCTGTATGGAAAAAGGAACCCTTCTCCACTGCTGATGAGAGTGTAGGTGGTGTTACCACTGAGCTACATTTGTGGCCCTGCTGGTTAGGGTGCAGACTAGTGCAACTACTGTGGAAATCAGTGTGGAGATTCCTCAAAGAACTAAAATTGGAGGTTCCGTTCGACCCAGCTATTCCCCTCCTAGGTACCACAGCGATATACACACATCCATGTTTATAGTGGCACAGTTTCTAACAGCTCAAACTTGGAAACAGTCCAAATAATGAAAGGATAAAGAAAATGTGGATTTTTTTTTTAATACGATGTACTACTACACTGCTATAAAGAAGGATGTGCTTCAGACCTTTATAGCTAAATGGATGCACTTTGAGACCATATCCTTAACTGAGATAATCGGACACACACAATTTAATACTGCACTGTTTCTCTGGTGTAGGAGACTGAAAGTGGAAATAAGGACTAAAATGTACAATAAGACATTGGCAAGTGGGAAGAAAATGTTCCAATAAGGAGAACAAGGGAGAAGGAAAGAGAAAAGAAAGAACAAAAAAAGAAAATCAAAGGAAGAAAATGGAAACAAAGCTTTTGTACATAAGGGAGAGAAGGAATGGGGAAAAAAAGGAAGATATATGATGTACTAGTACAAATTCCCTATGATGAATGTTAAAATTATGTATATCTAAAGTGTACCATTAAATATTTTACTTTAAAAAAATGTACTTTTCTTTCTTTTTATAGTACTGAGAATTGAACCCAGAGTCTTTTGTATTCTGCTATAGGCAAGATCTTACTTTTTATGCTGAGTTGGGGTTTATTAAATTGCTAAGGAAACCCAGGTGGGTTTGAACTTGAAGTCTTCCTGCTTCAACCTCCCAGAGTGCTGAGAGTAAAAGCATGTGTCACCATACCCATCCTAAATCTGGTAGTTTTTTTTTTTTTTTT
>PVIC010016545.1:0-33778 GCA_004025085.1 Thryonomys swinderianus | reverse complement strand
TTTTTTTTTTTTTTGCTTTTGAGACAGGGTCTCGCTTTGTAGTTCAGGCTGGCCCTGAGCGCACTATGGTGCCTAGGCAAGCCGCCGCGAACTCAGCAATCCTCCTGTCTCTACCTCCCGAGTGCTGGGATGACAGGCATGAGCCACCACGTCCGGCATTGTGGTATGCGGTGTTGATTGTTGGTGGGCGTGTCTCCATGCCCAGCACTATATGTGGTTACCAGGGATCGAACTCAGGGCCTTGCACTTGCGAGGCAGGTGCCGGAACCACTGAGCTAACCCTCTGGCCCCCACACACCATTTTTTGAGGCAGGTCTTTACTGAATCACTAAGGTACCCAGAATCAGTAAGGTACCCAGACAGGGCTCAAAAGTTGGCAGTCCTCTTGCCTCAGCCTCCCAGGGTGCCAGGATGACAGGTGTGCACCACCACATGTCAGCCCACTGTACTGGAAAGTAGCAGGCGTCAGTAAGTGGGGCTTGGGCCTTCTTCAGATTAACCCATGGCTGCCCTGTGCTCTCTTGCATGGTGCCATGTTAGGGACTAACCCAGGAACCAGGGCAGTTCCAGGTGGGCACGTCCACAGTCAGGTTTATGGTGGCGCTTTCACACCAATTAAACTGAGCTGGACTGATGGACTGATTTTCATTGGAATCTGGAGTAACTGACCACAAGACTGAGGTGCCATGGAGGCGGGAGTGGCAGAGGAGCTGTGCGGCTGTGTTCAGACCATCACAGCTACAGCAATGGGAGATGCAGAAGGGTCTGCCACCATCTTGGACATTTCGGGGTCGCCTCACAGTGAGTGCAGCAGCTGCAGGCTCAGTGATAGAAGAGCTTGATTAGGAAAGTAAACTTGGTGTGTCCAGGCCATACAGTTGCTGCACCCTGTTCATGCAGGTAACTGAAGTAGACACCTCGGAGTGGAGGGTACGAAAGCATTTCTTTCTGTAATCTCTTTACTGAGCTATAGAAGAGTGAGGTATAAAACCAAGAGTCCCTAGTTTTCTTGGGTACCGTAAACAACAGGACGGATATGCAAGATAATTCCTGGCAGGAGCTTTCTGAGGCGGAAAGCCAGCCATAGAGGCTGGAGCAGGGGGACAGCTGGGGGCTTCGAGGCCTTTGCAAGGAGTTTGATTATTATTCTAAACATCGTGGGAAGGCATTGAAGGGCTTTAAAGGAGTGATACGATCTGATTTACATTTTTAAAATACCCCTCTGGGAGAGAAGCAGAAATGCTTGTGTATGCATAGACTCTCAAGAATACATAAAAACTGGTGGCAGTGGTTGCTTAGCCTCTGGGGAGGGTAACTGAAAGAATGAGATGAGACTGACTTTTTGCTGAATATTATTTTATACAATTTGAGTTTTATTATATTCATATATTCCATTATTATAGTCAAAGAGGAATTAACAAATGTGACACGAGTACATCTTGGATCAGTTATCCTCAATATGAATGCAGTAGCCCCAGACCCCCTCTTAAGCACTGCAAGGGGGTGCCTGGTGTGCCGCCCAGCCAGGAGTGAGGCTGTAGCGAGCCCTGTCCCCCAGTTCCCTGGCCCCCTGGCCTCCCCGCAACCTGCTTCCTGTCAGGTCAGCCTTGCAGCTCAGTGTCGTCACAGGGCCTCTGCTTGTATTGCAAAGGTGGATTCTGGACACCGCGTCAGGGTGACCCCAGCAGGGTCAGTGTGAGCACTCAGAGAAGAACCAGGAGGAGCTGGGTCTGACTGGAGCACAGGCTGGGTCCTTGCCATTGACCAGGAGGGGACGTGAAGAGGTGAGCCAGTGCAGGGACTAGGAGGACAGAGACGCTGTTGGAGTCACTGCGGTTGAAATTCCTACTATCCGGACACCTTGAGTGAGGTGTTTGTCAAGTAAGCAGTTGGATAAAGGAATTTGGACTTGAGGGGAGGAGTTTGTGGATGGAAATACAGATTTAGGAGACGTCACCATTAAGATTGTACGTGGAGCATTGGATCTGGGTACACGTACATAAAGGAGGGAACCTGAAGGGGAAGTGCAGGAGGATTCCACCCTCAGGTGAGTTAAGGAGCTACCAAGAAATGGGGGTGGGGGGTGGGCAGGTGCCATGGAGAGGCACTGGATTTAGCTGCTGAGCCCTCTTTGGCCCAGCTTGACTCCTGGGGGTCAGAGAACACTTTATCTTTGTAACTAACTTCTTATTCATTCACTTGAACAATTTTTTTTTTTTTTAAGACAGGGTCTCACTTTGTAGTTCAGACTGGCCCCGAGCTCACTATGTAGCCTAGGCAAGCTTTGAACTCAGCAATCCTCCTGCCCCTGCCTCCCGAGTGCTGGGATGACAGGCGTGAGCCTCCACGCCCAGCATTGTTGTGTGTGGTTACCAAGATTGGACCAGGGACCTTGGACTTGCCAGGCAGGTGCCAGAATCACTGAGCTAAATCTCTGGCCCTGACCAAAATATTTTGAGTGAATGGGGCTTGATTCTAGGTATAAGGGATGTGTGATAAATTACAAAAGTATTTTCCTTGAGTTTATGCAGTAAGTGTCAGGGAGACAAGCTGAGTAAGAAATAGTACCCAGAAGAACCTAAAATTCCAGTTGTGACTGTTCCTGGGGAAGTCCAGGATGCCATGCAAGCACAACGGGGCCCTGCCCTAGTCTGAGGGTGTAGCGAGCTCTCTGAGGAAGCCACAGGGACCTGAGGCCTGCTGCTTGAGGGAGTTGAGTGATGTGTCGAAGCCATGGGGAGTAACAGAAGCAGCCAGGGACACGACTGTGCTGCAGCCAGGCTATTTTTATTACAATGAGTTGGAAACCATTCGTGTATGCTGGACACTGGGTGACGGTGGTCATGGATGGGATCTGCCCACGCTTTCTGGCTGCTGTGAGGAAGGTGGGTCTGGGGTGGGATGACCATCTTTTTGCAGCTTCCCTGGCTAAAAGATACTGGTGGCACTTTGATTCGGTGGTGGCAGCAAAGATGAGAAGAAGAGAATGCAGTTGATGGTTGGAAATAGAATAATAGATGAGAAGAGAGGAAAATAACAGTGAGGACTCCAGATGTGTGGCATGTGCTGCTGGCTGCAGGGTGACCCTGTTCTCCCGGAGTGGGAGACGCTTGGTAGGGAAGCTGCAGGTGTCCTGTTCTGGACATCTCAGAACCCTGGGACCGTCCAGATGCTCCACATCACGAGAGAGGTCGGGGCAGAGAGAGCAGTTGTAAGATTGCTTGCAAGTATAGGTAGAATTTTAAGTTTTGGAGAAGGTTGTTGGGTTAGCAAAAAGAGGGGCAGACACTGGCAGGTTGTGACTTTTCAATCCGTACACGAGTTGTTCTCAGAGAAGGAGGCGTGCTGAGAACCCCGGAAGCCACAGGGTAGCCGCCTGGTCTGGTGCTCAGGCGAGGCCTTGGGAGCTGCTCAGGCAGCTCCTCGTGTCCCCAGTGTGCAGGAGCGCACGGCAGGCTGCCGGGAGTCTGCCTAGGTCTACGGTCTCACTTCTGACTTGAGCTCACTGCTGCGCGAACATTCTTCTGCTCTGCCCCTAACTTTAACACCAGGAATCCAGAAACCAGCCTTTTTCCACTCTTCCCTCCACCCCATAATGAGAAACTCAGCGTTCTGAGTCTGTGAAGATAGGAGAGGTTTGCTGTTAGTCTCGGGCGCCTCAGAATGACTCTTTGGAGTTACTGCGGTGAAAGCACAAGGCACGCAGAGACCTCATTCTTGAAACGGTGCCTGTGATGCTGGCGCAGCTTGGGCACCCTCAGCCCATTCCCTTCCCGCGCACACCTCTCGATAGTCCCAGCCCACCCTCTCAGGCTGCTCCACATACCAGGACATGACCGAACTGGGACACGCAGGCACTCTGGCTTTGGTCCATGATTCTCTGCAGGGCTCTGGAGGAGCCCTGCACGGGCAGATAAGTTGCTGCTGTCCACGGAAAGATGTGTCCCTTTTACAGTGTCTCCAGCCACTGAATTTTCCCCCAGCTGTCCTGTGTAGTAGTCTTTATATATTTAAATTGTTTTTGTAAAATTTGCATATCTTCCACAGGAATCCGCACTGAGCCTGTCACTTAGCGTGCATTTCTAGTCTGCAAAAACAGGTTTGTGGAGAGGGAGACAGGAAAGTTGTGGATCCCATGTTCAGAGCAAGATTTCCATGTTCGTTCTCCCATCCGCAGAGACTCCTCGCAGGAGAGGGGCCCAGGGGTGCAGACCTGCAGGTGGGGCAGGGGGCGCGGCAGGCCAGCGTGCGGCGGGCAGGTCAGCCCCCTTGAGTGAGCTGGGGCCTCACAGGCATTGCTTTCTTTAATGCCCACAGGAACCCCAGCCTCAGGGCCCAGTGTGCAGCTGGCCGGAAGCACTTGCTCCCTGTGGGTGGCCTGGGGGGAGCCCAGGGAGCTCCCTCTGGTGGGTGTGCCAGGGCAGCAGGGTGGGCTGGCTGCCCTGTCTCTCCCAATGCCTGTCGTATTTGTGCGCCTCTGGTGCCCTTCTCCAGGGGGACTCCAGGCAGGCAGGGTGACACTCGTGGGCTCTGCCCTGGCCTACAGGGCGCAGTCAGGGACCCCGGAGAGGCTGTGGCCCTGGGAGCTCGCGCTGGAGGCTCAGGCCAGTGCTCTGCCTGCAGGGGTGAGAGGGCCAGCCCAGCCCTGTGCTTTGCAGCTGGCCTGTGGGCAGCCGCTGACCGGGAACGATAATCTTTGTCCACTGGACAGAGCAATGCTGAAAGGAAGGGCTTACAGATCAGGAGCCTGCTGAGAGGAGGCGAGGGTCTCCCAAACCGGAAGCTTCCTCAGGCCAGCCCATCTTCCCGGGAGCCACAAGATGGCTAGGGGGCTGCGCCCCAGCCCGGCCCGGTCCCAGAGGTCCATGTGCTGCCAGAGTGCTGTGGGTTTGAAAGAACAGGGTGACATTCATGTGGCAAAACTGCCTTGAGCCCTTGACTTAGTTTTTGAGTCTATGTTCATCCCCAGATGAAAGGGCCTGTATAATAGGAGGTGGCGCTAGCTACCTTCCCCGCGTGCACCCACTTAAAAGGCTTGCTTGGGGGAGAGTTCTCACAGGTCACAGCATCCTTTGTGGCGCACATACCCTGTTCCTTCCACCAGATGACAAAAATAGGCCTTGCCTCGGTGGAGGCACGGATGTGTCGTGGGATCCTGTTCTCTGTCAGGTAAAGCGAGGGCTGCTTTAGTGGGCGGCAGAAGGCCCGTCTCTGGGTGGGGCAGACACCTCACAGAGGAGAGGAGAGGTGACAGCAGGCGTCCATGAGCCTGGGGCTGCCTAGAGAAACGGCAACAGGGAAACAGGGCGCCGCTCCTGTGGGTTTTAAACTGCAGGAGGTCAAGACGCACCGCAGGCTTTGTTCTCGGGGCCGGAACACAGGCTTTCCACTGCTCCGCTCAGAGCCGTGCACATGTGCTGGGACCAGTCACCACCAAGTAGGCGTGGCTGCTTTGAGCTCTGTGCTGCCTTTTGTTACAACATTTAGCGTCTGTGCAGCTGGCATTTTAACTTTAATTGACTTGGGGAAAGACATATGATTACTTCTGTTTTAGAGTAACTGAGTTGGTGGGTTTTATGAACTTGTTATGGAGTACAGTGGGCTTTTCTAAATTGCAGCGTCTCCCTCCCTCCGAAAGATGTGTGCCCAGCATGGCGACTCATTGTGGCTCTGGTTTTGGAGCCCTGGGCAGCTGACCCCCGTCCACTGCTGGCTCTCTTGCCCAGCCCCGCCGTGCACTGCAGCAGCCAGCTCAGTGAGCCGGGATCAGTTCTGGTCCTTGCAGTGTAATGATTTTCACTCCACATGCAAAGTGAGGATGGAGGAGAATGCAAAGCAGACACACTCCATTCCCGAAGCACCTGGTGCTGCTTTGTGTGTACCGTGACCCTGATGAAGCAAAATGCATTAAGACCTGTTAATACATTTCTGTGCTACACAGTCTATGCCTTGGGCATTGGGTCAGCGGACGTGTGTAATCTAGGGATTGCTCCGGTTGGGTATAAACGGCGAGTCTTTCCAACAGCTTCCTGTCCTTGCCTGCCATGTCCAGAATGCACTTACAGATAAGCGGGGGGTCGCCGAGCTGTCTGGGGGACAGGAACCTTCTCTTGCCGGAAGGACTTGACTCCTGGTTGAGCGTGCCTGGCCATTCGAGACACGCACAGGCCAGGCACGCTCATCCTTTCTTCTTAGGTAGCAAGTGTGCCTGCGCGCGAGTTGTGATCTGGAGGTGGCCCACGGGCAGTGTCGGGAGTCTTTGGGCAGGTGGCCGCGTGTGACTGCGTGGTCCCCTGCGCTTCTTCCTCCGCACCTGGCGCAGAGCGGCGCTGTGGCCCTCACCTCACTGCACACCGGCAGAGCATCCATGGCGCCTCAGTGCCCATGGCCTTTCAGTGCTTTTAGGTTCTGCTCAAACCTTTGATGACTTGAAATCCAGATGAGCAAGACCGTGTAAAGCGTTTTCTGCGAGCCAGGCGGAAGCGCAGAGCAGCTGGAGCTGGACCTCCCCAGCTGAGCTCTCATAGGAGACACTTGCGGGAGCTTCCTTGTGGGAGAATCTGCAAGAAAGCAAGTGTTTAATTAAAGTCTGAAAGTGTCTGGTGCTGCCCAGTTTTGCCAACTTTAAGTGGTTCATTCTACTCAAGATAAAGCCAACAGGCATTTGTGCCAGGTAGGGATTAAATGTCAAGGACTCGAACTTGGTGAACTTTGGCATCACTTTGTCTCCCTCAGACACCCCATGATGGAGATCTGGGCCTGAGGCTCAGGGCCCCGGACCTCAGCCAAGGGCCGTTCCTGTGGCGCAGGGGAAGGGACACGAGAGGGAGCTGGCAGAGCGCTGGCCTCTTCCCCGGCCAGGGTTGGGGCCCCCGAGAGTTGTCTTGGTCGGCAGGAGGGCGCGGCAAGGGCTGTTACGGCTCCCACAGCATTTGGCCCACTGTTGGGCGCAGAGGCCTTTGAGCCTGCTGGCTGCGTGCAGATTCCCTCAGTATGGAGTGTGTGAACAGCGGCGAGGCTCGCGCGGGTGGGGACACCCGAGCGAACTACGGCCGTTCAGGTGTCCGCCTCAGCGCTGCAGGGTGGGCCCGAAGTCTGGCTCCCATGCGGTGAGCACTTTTAGAAATCTGTGCCAGCCCAGGATGCGGCTTAGTGGCACGTGCCTGCCTCACAAGCACAAGGGCTTGTGTTCAGTCCCTGGTCCTGGGAAAAAGCAAATGTGCACGTCAGGCTTTTAGGAACCTTGAGAAAACGAGCTCATGTTCTGCAGTGTGCGCGTTTCCAGGGCCCTTTCCTTTGGGGGCTCTCAGGTCCATGTGCCAAGGCCACATCTGCAGAGGAGGACATGGTCCACATGGGCTAGATTAATACCCAGAGTGGCCTCTTCGTTCAGTGTGAGCGACCTGACTCCTGCACGCTTCGGACAGGTCTGTGCACAGTAGTGACAGTCAAGGAAGCAGTGTGTGGTGCCCCCTGTTCTGCCTGCTGTCCCCCGGCCCTCCTTCCGGTCTGTCCTCTGCGCATGTGGCCTTCTCACATTGAAGGTGGAGCTGTGGGGTCCTCTTGGTGACCTCTGTGCCCCGATAGAGCTGTGCCCACGGCTCCTCTCCCACATCCCATGCCCAGGCACAGGCCTGGGCTACGGCACAGAGGAAAGCTGCAGTTTGGACAGGTGGGCACACACGGAGCAAAGTGCTTGGAGAGCTGCTGCTGTACCTCCCTTTTAATCAAGGGTGTGTCCCAAATTGCTCTTTGGTGCCAGTGCTAGGGAGATGCCCACACAAGTTATTAAGCATTTTGTGCAAATTTATTGAAAAACACTCAGGCAGCCTTAAAGGAACTCCTCAGCTTTCTTGGGTCAGTAGTCCTGGAAATCCAGCAGTCCTGGGCTGTTGGCAGAGGAAAGGGCTGAGGTTAAACTACATTGGCAGGCAGACCATGCTTTCGAAAACACTGGCCCTGGCTGTTTTCCAGCTTGTATGTGGGTGAGCATTTTAACCCTGTCCCAGCTCCACCCCTTCAGTCAGCCATGGTGAGAAGAAAGTACGCTGAAAGCAGTTCAGAGTTCTGTGCCAGTGAGCAGTGGGGCAGTAAGGTATGTGTAGATGCGAGTCATTGATTGTGAAGTTTTCATATACATATTAAATTAATTTTATTGGTACATTTTATGTACGTTATGATCACACTCAACATTAAGAATTTGTACCAGTACATGACATGTTAATTCTCATCCTCCCTACAGTCGCCTTACCCCTATATACATAAGTTTTGTTTCCTTTTTTTAACCATCAATTTTTTCTTTCCATTTTCTTACCCTAACCCCCTTTTCCCTTTGAATATTTTCTTACTATTTTATAATACCTATCATACATTTTAGAACTCAATTACACTTTCAGTTTCTCATACCAGAGGAAAAAATATGGTATTTACACATCTGTGTCCTATTTATATCACTTACAGTATGTCCATTTCACTACCCAGTAATCAAATTTATTCTTTATGGCAGAATAATGCTCCATTTGATAAAACACCTACATTTTCTTTATCTAGTCTTTCGTTGATGGGCATTTGGGCTGTTTCCAAGATTTGGCTATCACAAACTGAGCTGCTGTATACATGGGTGCACATATGCTGCTGTGATATATGGGTCTTTGAATTCTTTTCTGTATATACGTAGCAGGGGAATAACAGGGTCAAATGAGATGTGTAAGTCTAGTTTTTTTGAGGAATCTCCACACTGATCTCCACAGGGGATGCATCAGTCTACATTCCTAACAGTGGAAAAGGGCTCCTTTCTCCCTGCAGCCCTGGCAGCATTTGTTATTGGTTGATTTTGAGATAGCATCCATTCTTTGTGGAGTGAGATGGAATCTCAGTGTTGTTTTCCTCTGCATATCTCAAATGACCCATGATGTTGAACATTTCTTCATGTGTTTCTTAGCTGCCTTTACTTACTCATTTGAAAAGTGTCTGTTCATTTCAGGTGGGCATTTTTGAATTGGGTCTTTAAATTTGGGGGGGCAGGTGATTTTTTTTTTTTAAGCTCTTTATGTACTCTAGATAGTAGCCCTTTGAGAAACAGCTGGTAAAATTTTTTTCCCATATTGTCAGTTATATTTTTGCTCTCCTGGTGGTTTCTTTTGCTGTACAGTTGTTTTTCTTTCTTTCTTTTTTTTTTTTTAAGACAGGGTCTCTCTTTGTAGTTTGGGCTGGCTCTGAGCTCACTATGTAGCCCAGGCAAACCTGGAACTCAGCAATTCTCCTGTCTCTGCCGCCCGAGTGCTGGGATGACAGGCGTGAGTCACCACGCCCAGCACTGTGGTATGTGGTATTGATTGCTGGTGGGTGTGAGTCTCCACTCCCAGCATTGTATGTGGTTTCCGGGGATCGAACTCAGGACCTTGAGCTTGCAAGGCAGGTGCCGGAACCATTGAGCTAATCCTCTGGCCCGAGAAGCTTTTTAATAAGATGAGATTCCGGTTGTTGATTCCTTCTGCGATTTCTCGTGCTACAGAGGTTTTATAGTCTTTGCCTATTCCAGTGTCTCCAAGAATTCTACCTGTTTTCCAGCAGGTTTAGTGTTTCTGTTTTTAATATTTAGGTCTGTAACCCATTTTGATTTTACTTTGGTACATGGTGGAAGGTTGGCAGGTTGAAACACAGTTTTTCCAGCACCATTTTGGCTGTCTTTCCTTCACTGCTGGTATTTGGCTCCTTGGTCAAATATGAGGTATCTTAGTATTTCTGGGGTTGTTTCTGGATCTTCTAGTCTGTTCCATTCATCCTCGGGTCTGTTACTTTGCCAGTACTATACTGTTCTTGTTTTTTTAATTACAGTGGTCTTGTAGTATAGTTTCGATTTGGGGATAATGATCCCCCCGCCCCCATCATGTCCTTCCTGCCTAGAATTGCTTTTGCTATTCTAAGTCTTTTGTGACTCCAGATGAAATTTTGGTCTGTTTTCTGTACCTCTGAGAAATACATGCTGTAGGTATTTCAATAAGCATTGCATTGAATCTATATAGTAGTTGTGGGAGTATGACCATTTTGATAATGGTTCTTCCTACCCAGGAACAAGGGATGTCTTTCTATTTTCTGATATCCTATTCAGTTTCCTTTTCCAGACTAGAGGTCTTTCCCTTTCTTTGTTCAATTGATTCCTAGATATTTCACTTTTTTGGATGCTATTGTGAAAGAAATGGATTCCTAATTTCTCTTTCAATGAGTCTGTTGTTTGCGTATACAAAGGCTATTGATTTTTGAGTGTTGGCCTTGTATCCAGCTGCACTACTAAATTTGTACGCTACTAAATTTGGTGATTTGCAGTCTTCTGGTTGAGTTTTTAAGATTTTCTATATATAATATATTAACAAATGACGACCATTTAACTTTTTCCTATCTGTATTCCTTTTCTTTCTCTTGTCTAATTGCTGTGGCTATTTCCAGGACTGTATTGAACAGGAGTGATGATAGTGGGCATCCTTGTCTTGTTTGTGATTTTAGTGTGAAAGATAGTTTTTGACCATTAAGTATGATGCTGGCTGTTGGTTTCTCATAAATAGCTTTTATTAGGTTGAGATAAAGTCTGTCTATTCCAGTTTTCTGTAGGGTTTTGATATGAATGGGTGTTGGATTTTGTTGAACACTTTTTCTGCATCTATTGAGATGATCATATGGTTTTTATCCTTGAATTTGTTAATATAGTATATTACATTTATTGATTTATGTGTGTTGAACCATCCTTGTATCCCTAGGATAAATCTAACTTGGTCAGGGTGTATTAGCTTCTGGATGTGAGTCTCTCCATTCTGTTTGTCAGTATCTTATTAAGGATTTTTGCATCTATGTTCACTAGGGAGATTGGCCTATAGTTCTCTTTTTTGCTTGGTCTTTCTCTGCTTTTGGAATCAGTGTAAGGGTTGCTTCCAGGTACGAGTTTGGGAGTACTGCTTCCCTTTCTATTTCATTAAAGAGTTTGAGCCGTAGTGAAATTAACTCTTCTCTAAAAGTTTGTAGAATTCAGCAGTAAAGCCATCAGGACCAGGACTTTTGTCGGTAGATTTTTTTTATTACAATTTAAATTTCACAAATTGATACGGGGGGTGTTCAGCATTTTTATATCTCCTTCATTAAAATTTGGAAGGTCATATGTGTCGAGGAATATTGTGTTTTCCATCTCATTGCAGTGTAGGTTTTCAAAGTAGGTGTATATTATCCTCTGGACTTCTGCTGGATCTCTGGTGATCTCCCCCTTTTCATTCCAGATGGTATGGATTTGAGCCTTTTCCTTCCTTTGTTTGATAAGGTTGGCTAAGGATTTGTCAAAAGACAAAGTATCAACTCTTCGATTAGTTGATTTTTTTGTATTGTTTTTAGTCTCCATTGCATTAGTCTCTGCTTTGATCCTTAAAATTTCCCTTCTTGTGTGGGCTTTCAGTTTGTCTTGCTCTTCTTTTTCCAGTAGCTTGAGGATCAGTATTAGATTATTTGAGCTCACTCTTTTCCTGTTGTTGACATTCACTGCTATGAATTGTGCCCCATAGATTCCTGCATGTTGTATTGGCATTATCATTTAATTGTAGAAACTGTTTAATTTCTTCTGTGGCCCATTGCTTGCTCAGGAGAATGTTGTTCAGTTTCCATGTGTTGATGAGGATCAAAATTTTTTTGCTATTGAGCTCCAAGGCACTATGGTCTGACAGTATACAAGAGATGACTTCATTTGTTTTGTATTTACTTAAACATGCTCTATGAACTAGCAGGTGGTCTACTTTGGAGAATGATCCATGAGCAGCCCATAAGAAGGTATATTCTGACTTTGTGGGGTGAAATACTCTAGACATCTGTTAAATCCACTTGCTCAAAAGTTTGGTTCCATTTGAGTATTTCATTATTGATTTTTTTTTTTCCCAGTTGATCTGCTTGTGACAATGGGGTATTGAAGTCTCCTACTATTTTATTAGTGCTTATCAGACTTTTCATGTCCCTTAATAGTTGTTTTATATAGTTGGGTGCACTTGAATTCGGTGCATAATATTTATGAATGTCATCTGTTTCTCTTGAGTTAACTGTACCAGGATATAGTGTCCTTCCTTGTCTCTCTTAATTGGTTTTGGTTTGAAACCTACTTTGTCTGCAAAAAGACAGCCTCTCCTGCTTTTTTACAGTTTCCTGTAGCACAGAGAATTGTTTTCCAACCTTTTACTTTCAGTCTATGGATTTCTTTTTGAATTAGGTGTGTTTCTCATATACAGCATATTGTAGGATCTTTTTAATCTGCCCATCTGTGTCTTAATTTGCACATTGAGGCCGTTGACATTGTTTATGACTGTGTTGTACATATTTAGCCCTGTCATGATGTTTTCCTGTTCTTGACTGTTTTATTCTTTGTTTTTCCCCCTTTGCATTCAGTTTCTTCCTTGCCCAGTGAGTTCATTCTGCTGGATCTTGTGATTTGTGAAATTCATTGTCCTTTTCTACGACATTCTGTAGAATTTTTGGACTGCAGGTTTTGTATTTGTGAAGTTTTTCGGGTGTTTGTCATGGAAGTATCTTATTTCCCCTTTGATTTTGAAAGATGGTTTGGCAGGATATGTCAGTCTAGGTTGGAGGTTGTTTTCCTGCAAGGCTTGGAAAACTTCGCTCCAGGCTCTCCTTTCCTCGAGCATTTGTGTTGAAAAGTCTGCTGTGATCCTAATTGGCTTCCCTCTATATGTGTGTTGTTTCTTTTTTAGTAGTTTCTTCTTCTGTTAGATAATCTGGAATCTTGATAATTGTATGCCTAGGTGTAGAATTTTTTTCTTATCGTGGCCACTTGGAGTCCTATATGCCTTACTTACCCGTACATGAAATTCTTTTCCTGTGACATTTTCTGTCATTATATGTATAAATAGTTTCTTTGTATATCTTTGCACTGTCTCCTGGTTCTTCACTGACTCCAGTCAGTAGTACATTGTTCTTCTTTGTATCATCTAGGAGCTGTTAGATTGATTTCTTGTGGTCCCACGCCATTTTCCATAAATCATTCCTTCTCTGTTCATTGCCTCCAATCCTATCTTCTAGGTCTGAAATTCGGTCCTCATGTTCATCCTATTTTCCAAACTTTCCATCTAAAGCTGTTTAACAGGTTTCATTACTTTTGTAATCTGAGATTCTGTCATGTTCTTTAGAGTTATCAATCGTATCTTTCAGTATGGACAGTGTCTTAGTTTTTATCTGAGAAATTATGTCTGATTTCCACTTTACTAAATCTTTTTTTGTTACTGCCTGGTGTGGTGGCTCACGCCTGTAATCCCAGCACTTGGGAGGCAGAGGCAGGAGGATTGCTGAGTTCGAGGTTTGCCTGGGCTCCATAGTGAACTCAGAGCCAGCCTGAACTCCAAAGCGAGACCCTGTCTCAAAAAAAGAAAAATCTTCTTTTGTTACTATCCCAGAGAGACCTGGCGACTGAGCTTCAGTTTGCACTATTTCCCTTTTCCCTGGATTCCCCTGTGGTGATGCTCTTTGTATCTGGGTTTTGGGGTTTTTTTTCTTCATTTCTATTCCTTTGTGCTTGCTGATGTTACTGGTTTAATTCTTTGCCTGCTCTCTCTCTCTGGGCAATGTTTGTTGCAAGTTTCTTTCTTCGTAATATTTGGAACGCTTAGAAGATGGATACTTCCTAGTTGTCCATCCTCCTTAGGTCTGTAATAGTCCCTAAACAAGCTCAGTTCTGGCACACCATGAGAGGTACTTAAACAGAACAACGACATCACCTGGGCTAAAATAATACATTGAGTATCCCCTACATTATCAAACACAGCACAGGAAATGACAAACTATTACTTGATTGTATATCAAGTAACAGGTCTAGAAAATTAACAATTCAAGTAATAGTTCTAAAAAATAGAAAAGGAAAAGTGAAGAAAAAACAAAACTAAACAAGAGTGAAAAAAGAAGAAAAAAATCCAATACCAAAAGGCCCTCCAAAGTGTGGGCCTGCTGTCTCCATAGACAGAATGGGCAGTAGCACACAGATTGGAGTTAGTCCCAGGGAGACAGTCATAATGCACTGTAGGAAAATCTGGCCTGTGGCTACAGTGACTGCTTGAGCTCCGCGTAACTCCTGCAAGGTTGAAAGTATAGCCGCGCTGCCCCTGAAGTGGGTCCAGGGTCCTGTCGGTGGCGCTGCCCCTACTAAACTCACCCGGGGTTGTCTTCACATCCCTGTGGATGCCCTTGAGTATGGCTGACGGAGCTGGAACAGGCACCCGTGTGGCAAGCTGGACGACAGGAAGCCGGAACTGCAAGCACGTGGTGTGATGACCCTGCAGCTCGCGCTCCTACCCGGGCAGACTCGGGGAAGCAGCCTGGGTACAGGCGCAGGTCCTCGGTCCTTGGGGTGGGGGTGGGGTTTCATTGCTCGACTGGCAGTGATCCTCAGTTCTCTGTTGGAAGTGATTTAAATGTGCTGAAGAACCACAGCTGCCGCCATCCAGGGTGGCCACTGCTCTGCTCCGCTAGCCCGTTTCTCTGTGAGGGCCTTTGTCAGACGTCGCCAGTGGTCCGCAGGCTCCGCAGATTTCTCAGCCCTCCCTGCCCCCGACGCCCGCAGGCCCAGTTCAGGGAGAGAGAGCTCCGTTCCTTAAAGTTTTTCTTATTGTTGTCTTCGACTCTTGCCTCAGATCTCTTTTTGTGTCTTAGGGACCCACTTCCCTCCTCTTCTGTTTTTCCCCTTGAGCTGCTGTATTCTGGCTTAGGAATGACAAACAGCAGAGAACCCAGCTGCCACATGATGCCATCATTCACCAGATGGGGTCTCGACACCCCTTCTTTGACCCTCTCTGGAAGGAAACCCAGTTGGTTTCTTATGAAGTGTCTGCAGGAAATGCCCAGGCTGCCCTGGCCAAGACCAGGCTGCAGACTTCCCCACGCTCTACCCGTGTCTCTCCTTGAAGTCAAGAACAGTCTCTCGCGCACACACCGCGGCCTGGCTCGGCTCTCCCCACATGTAGGTTATTCTCCCAACCCTCCAGAGCACCACAAAGTTCATATGTTTGCAGCAGTCCTGGAGACACATCTGTGCACCAAGAAAAAGAAGGGAAAGATGCACCCTGCCCACCCCTGTTGCCGACGCCAGTGTGCCAGCCATTGGCCAGCAGCAGTGAGTCCTAGTGAGCGTTTGGGGCAGGTAGCTCCTCTCAGTGAGGACCGCCTCGGTGCTGCACTGGGAGGCCGGCCTTGCAGACCTCTCCCAGCGGGCTACAGTGCCATGTATTCCCATCGTCACCAGGGCTGTCCCTGAAATGCAGCGCTCTTAGGTAGTTTTCACTGTGCAGAAGTCAAAGCCAAGGGCCTCGCATCTCTACGAGGTGCGAATGGAAAGACCTTGGCCAGATGGAGAGTCCTTGGATGCATAGAGAAAACATCAGGGAGCATTGCCAGGGCCGTCTTGCTCCGATCCTTTCCAGAGCTGGTGGCCCTGGCTGGGGTAAGGGCCGGACGGAGCCTCTGCCCCAGTCCGCCTTTGACCGGTGAGGTGTCACGGTGAGCCAGAAGTGGGCTGGATTCAACCAGCGCTGTTCAGCCGGAGCACAGGCCCCGGGACCTTCCCCTGCACGGCTGCAGTGTCTGCAGGGAAGGGGGAGCAGGGCTCTGCTGCTCCCTGTCATAGATGGTGCAGGCTCAGGAAGGTCTGCAGACACAGCCTGGTGCCCTTTTCTCTGAAAGATGATCTTGCTTGTTTGATGGAAGATGCATATTGAGGCTGTGCACGCATCTGCTGTGAAATCCTCCAGGAGAAAGACAACTGGTGTCCAATATCTTCGAGTAATGAACTGATCAGTAACTATAACACACAAACTCATTAATCTTAACTTTGCTTTTGGGCCAAATGGGAGGTTGGCTCCTCGGGAGACAGAATTTCATCTTTGTTCCTTCCGCAAATGCAATCCCAATTTAGTCAGACTATTGCCCTGCTGTCCCTGGGAAGCAGTTCATAGTGTGCTTTTTGGAACAGTGGACGCCTGGCTGCGCGGGCCTCCGCCCCTGGTGTGCGTGCCCGGCCAGGCCTGCGCTCACCCCACGCACAGTCCTCCCTCTGGCAGAGGGGTGGAGTCCAGATGAAGCAGATGTGAAAGTTACAGCCATTGAAGCCTAAACTTGAGGCTGCTGAACTTTTCATCCATTCTGCCACTAGGCCTTTTCTTCAGCCTGTGCGGTTCCTCTGGAACCACAGCCTCCACGTCTCTGAAAACAAACACAGCAAGAAAAGTTGGGGCTGGAGCATGGCTATGTCAGTGTGCAAGGGGCAGCCGGCCGTTCTCTGGATCCCTCGCGGAGGGAGCTAGTGGCCTCAGAAGCAGTGAGCAGAGCCCGGAGCTCTGTGCGCAGTGCGGGGAGCAGGGCTGGCTGCACTTGGCCGCTCGCGCCTGTGGACCTGGCCAGGCCCCTGGCCAGACGGGAGGACGGCGGAGGGGAGAGGAGCCGCTGTCCGGGTCTGCCCTTGCCATCCTCCCCAAGGAGCTGACACCTGTCGCCACGGGTCGGAGCAGGGAGCGGGCTGCTTCTGCGCTCCAGTGTCCCCCTTTCTCCTCCGAGCGTGCTCCTGAACCCAGAGGTCTTCTTGTCTGTGCCGTCCCCCTGCTCTGGGGCCTCTCCTCAGACTCTGTCCTACAGTCGGCCCGGCCGTGTGTCCCTGGACTTCTGTCCTCCTGGAGAGGGCCTGAAGCTGCCTGCAGGTGTGGGACGGAGCAGAGGAGAGCCCTGAGCGGGACCTTGGCCTTTGGCTTCCCGGCAGGACTAAAGCACCTGGTTCCTGGTGGCAGTTAGAGCTGTTCAGACTGGAAGTCACCCATATTTTTTGGAGAGGCCCCACGCAAGCCCACCATCCCTGGAGCCCTGGCTACACGGGGAGCGGAATGCAGTTTAAGCCACAATCCTCTTCCTCCCTTTCCGCCTCCTAGAAATGTATCCTGTGGGAGCCAGGTGGGGTGCGGGGCTGGCAGCCCTGCCCCCTGCCTGCATGGGGGAGGGGCACGCTCCCCTCAGGCCCAGGGGAAGCGCTGAGGTCAGTTCTGGGGGCCCAGGCAGCAGCCTCTGAGGACGCCACACCCCGCGGTGACTGACCCCCACCCGCTTCCCTAACAGTGTCTCTCCCACTTCTGCCGCCGCAGGGTACGTGTTCTGCATGTTACACCGCCTCCCCGAGCAGCACGACTGTACGTTTGACCACATGGGCCGCGGCCGAGAGGAAGCCATCATGAAAATGGTGAAACTGGACCGGAAAGTGGGGCGCTCCTGCCAGCGCATCGGGGAGGGGTGCTCCTGAAGGCCAGGCACGGCCACCACATGACGCTGTTCTTAGTTCACTAATGTTAGCCTTATTTAGGACAAAGTCAGCCAGACACCTTGTACTGGGCACGCGTCAAACTACAGCCAGTCCGTTTCCTTTCTTTAGCCAGCCGTCCTGGTACTGTAGTTTAGGGGTTGATGGTGGTTGAAATTGATTTCTGGCTGGTTACTAAGGTGCCTGCTAGCCATTGTATAAAATTAAAACGTGAAGAATATTTTTTTTGAGCATGGCTAGTGGATTTAAAACAACACATACCTGTCACTGCTGGAGTCAAATTTATAAAAAGCCTTAAGCAGAAAGTGTTCCAGATGGAGACTCTGAGTTAACAGAGGAGTAGAAGCTGGTCTTAAAAGTTCCCACGACGCACATGGCTTTGCCAGAAACTGTTTAATGTTCGGCCTTTCACCTCTTCTCTTATCCTTAGTCCCAGTAGCCAGGGCACCCGATGGCCGCCCGTGCCTTGGCCACGGGAGGCTGCTGGCATTGGCTGTGGGCCGGGCTGGGCGGTGGCCTTGCTCTCCCGGAGCTGGAAGTGGGGGGAGGGGGGCAGATTCTTATGAAAATTTTTTTTACCTGACTTGCTATGGAAAACTCCTACAAGAAGAGAAATGATAACCTCACTTTGAAAATTAGCTCAAGACGAGTCCACGCAGAGACCCCTTCTACGCAGGGTCCGCGGTCCGAGCGCAGCACCCTGGTGCCCGCCCAGTGCAGGGCCCGGCGGGGGCAGGCGAGGCTCGCGGCAGCACAGTGGCGGTGGCCGGGCCGCACGCGCCTTCCGCGCCTTGGTTTCTGCACGGGAGTTTTTTAAAGAGACACGTTGTCGTCACCAGGCATCGGGGTGTGCCGGGCGAGCTGCAGCCCTCGGGCCAGAGGGCGACGCCACCGCGGCCGCCGCCTCGTCCTCCCGCAGCCCCTGGTCCTGGGCGGCCGCCCGCCTGCACCGCGCGGCACCTTGAGGAGGGACAGCACCACGCCGCACCGGCGCTGTGGGCCGGGCTCTCTGCACGGCGGTCTGTGCCCCCACACGAGCCGCGTCACTTGGGGTCGGGGCTGGGGCGGCAAGGCCTGCCCGGCCTGTGTGCCCTTCGCTCGGGCGGGGTCGTTCAGCCGCTGCAGTAGCCTGGGCCCGAGGGGAGGCGGGGTGTGCGCCTGGTCGCCTGCGTCAGAAAACCCTTACCCTCAGCTGAAGATGCCCCGAAGACCTGCCGAGGGGCAGGTGGTGCCCACGCCTCCCTCCGACCCCAGCGGGCCAGGGCGGGCAGCTTCTGCAGAGGCAGGGCGGGGCGGCCACTCCCAGGCCACTGACTCCTTGGACCCAAGTTTTCCTTCGTACAGACCACAAGCAGGCATCTGTGTCTGCGGCCTCACATGGTTTTTGATCCGAACTACCGAGGTAGGAATCCTGCTCTTCCCAGCCCCGCCACCCCTCGCTGCCGGAGGGTGGGGTCCGCCGCAGCATCTCCAGCCTTAACTCTCGCTTCAGGACCCAGACTGGCGTCTTGCTCCCAGCAGCCCGGAGCAGAAGGCCAGGTCTGCCCAGCGTTTACCACTGCTGTCAAGCCACGGCCTTTCCTCTGGCCACGCCGCTGTCCTCAGTGAGGCGCTGCCCAGGGCCGCCCGGCTCCAGCCCCAGAGAGGCGGCACAGTGCGCCTCACTGGCTTCCACAGCCCCAGCCATGCGCAGAGGGGGCCGGGCGGCCGGGGGGCCGGGGGGCGCAGCCAGGGACCGCGGCCCACGGCACTTCTGAGGGCAGAGCCGGGCGGGGAGGAAGGGCTTGTCCCCTACAGTATCTGTTCTGTGAAGTTTGTTAAATGTAAGGAAAGCTTAAATTCTTGTATCTTTAAAGAGAAAAATCTTATTTAACCCTTTGTGTTCTAGATTTACTTACACACATAGCCTAGAGCTCAGTTTTAGTTTTAACATTGTGAAAATATTAAAAGAATCTTGTAACTTTATTCTTTTTTCTCCTGCTGAAAAAAAAATTAAACCAATCATATGAACTCTTGGGTTTCTCTCTTTTGCGTCTCCCCAGACGCCCCAGACCGCAGAAGGGTGGTGAGGTGCCCCTGGGCCGGGGCTGCAGAGCCCTCTGCTCCCTGGGTCACCGGCACGCTGAGCAGTCTCACCGAGAAGCCACCAGGTGACCATGGGGAGACGGGAAGGGAGACAGGAGCACTGGCCCGGGGCCCCAGGTCAGGGTGGCGGGCTGTGTTCGGTGGGACTAAGGCAGGAAGATTCACGGTGGAGCTGGGAAGCCCACAGGCAGAGAAGCTGGTCACCTGGGGTGTCAGAGACACCTTTACTATGGCGACGGAAATCCACAGCAGGGAGGCGTGGCAGGGAACCAGGAGAGTCCTCTGTGGCCATTCCCAGGCTCCCGGGGGAAGAACTAGGCAGGGGACAGAGGCCGGGGCCCCGAGCCTGGAAGAGTCAGCACCGGATGGGCCCCTCGGTCAGAGAGCCTGGGAGACGTCCGGCCCGAGGTCCACACAGAATAACAGGCAAAGCAAAGCCAAACGCTCATCAGTGCCCACAGGGGGAGGAGCCACAGCCTGTGGGACAGCTGGGCGGTGTCCACACGGGGAACGGCAGAGGGACCCCGAGCAGTGCCAAGTGCTGCTCTGTGAGCTGCTGCTGATGGCCGGGAGCCGGGGTGGAAGCTGTGTGCGCTGCAGCCCCGCGCTCGGCCCCCAGCAGCAGTTGGCAGGCGGGTCGGAAGGGCAGGCACTTCTGACGCGGAAGTAAGTAGATGCAGGAGGAAAAGCTCAAGGCTCAGTGGCTTCCCGGCGCAGGAGAGCCAGGCATCAGGCCTAGTTACTACTTCTACTGTTGAGCACATGCTTATAACACAGATTTAAAAAAAAAAATCAAGGGCCGGAAATTTAGCTCAGTGGTTCAGCACCTGCCTCGAAAGCACAAGGTCCCTGGTCCAATCCTGGCAACAACATACAACAATGCTGGATGTGGTGACTCACGCCCACCAGCAATCAGTGCCACACACCACAGTGCCGGGCGTGGTGGCTCATGCCTGTCATCCCAGCACTCGGGAGGCAGAGACAGGAGGATTGCTGAGTTTGAGGCTGGCCTGAGCTAAACTGCAAAGTGAGACCCCGTCTCAGAAAAACAAAAAGCTGAAGATGGAGCCCTGTGGGCTCGCGCCTAGGACAAGAACATGCGCCCAAGAGACATCTGCGCTGCCGCACCCTTGCAGGCCTGTTGACAGCCGCCAGGACCAGGGTCTCCTCTGGCGTCAGCAGAGGAAGGGCGTGCTGCATGAGCTCAGGGATCGAAAGAGCTGCCGCTGGCATAGCAGAGTGGCTCCTCCAGGGAGGAGGGGGCGGGGTGGGGATGGTCAGGGTTGAAGTTGTGTCGTGTCTGAGCGCCGGGCTCTGTCTGCATGGCGTGTTTTAAGGAGCCAGATTTTGCACATGCTCATCAGATGCCCAGGGTTTCAGGTGCTGGATTTGCCAGCGCCGAACCCATCACTGCCCAGTGCACGCGAGAGGCACAGAGCAGCACAGTGCACCGAGTTAGCCAGTCCCGTGTGCACCACACAGCACCGAACAGGTGTGACTGTGTCCCGCTCTGGCCCAGTGGGTGCGGGTCACATCCCGGGCTCCGCCCAGGCTCCGGGATCTCCTTGTGGGGCAGGCAGTAGCGCCTGCCACCCCGGTGCCCCCCACACAGCTAGCCGCACCCGCCTGTCCCTGCGTGCCCAGCGCCCCAGACCCCTGTGCCCGCCGCCACTCCCAGCCTAGACCTGGCCGGCGCTTGGGCTGCTGACCTCGCCTCATCTGGGCGGGGCAGAATCAGCCATGGGGTACAAGAAGCTCATGAGCGGGTGTGGACAGATGGCTTTCGGGGTGCCCCTTCACCACCCCAACCGAGAAGCACTGCTCAGAGGTGCCTGAGACTTGCGGACACGACTGCATTTCCACTGAAAACCACTGCCCCGCTAGGACCTGCTGACCAACCCTTGGGGCCTGAGCATGGCCGCGGGCAAAGGCCCTGCGTAGAAGCCATCTGGCCCTGGCATAGGAGGGGGCGCCCTGGGCTTCCGGCCCTGACGAAAGAGAGGATGTCAATTTTCCATTGCAGGCGACTGTGCCCCTTACAAAAGTGTGATTTCCCCTGAGTACCTACGGGGCTCCGGCTGGTGGCTGGTGGTCAGAAGCGGCTCTGCAGCTTGCCCTCCGGACCAGGCGCCTGACTGGGGGCTCCTGGCCTCTGCTCTCCCCCCGCACAGGGTGAGTCCAGGCGGGGTGCAGGCAGCCACTTCTCCCGTTACCGCAGCCACCTCAGAACTGGCCTGCTTTGTGTCGCCCGCAGTGAGGGCTGCAGATGCAGGGGCGTCGGGTCAGCTCCCCTGAGCTCAGTCCAGCGACCGCTTCTGCTGCCCTCGGGGCCTCCCTGGACTCGAAGCTCGCCCACCGCTAGGCCGGACCCTCCAGAAGGAGCTAAGGAAAGGAACCAAGTCCTGCCGTTGGGTTCCACGAAGGAGTGACCCAAGGACACCTACCTGATTTCTGGGTGACCCTGCTCAGCAAGATGCAGAGGTCCGGGCAGCCAGGACGTCTGTTCCAGCCTCGGGTGCAGGCGCCGCCCCAGGCAGAGTCGACCTGCTGGGACGGGCAGGCCGGCCAGGACCCCGCCTTGCCCTCTGAGGCCGTCGTGTGGGGCAGCAGTGATGGGGGGGCCGTGCTGAGGGTGACAGCATTTCTTCCCCCGGAACAGCTCCCACGCGGGCTCTTGTCCCCTGGAATGACCCTGTGCCCTGGGAAGGTGCGGCCGGACCATAGCACGGACCAGGGCCCTGCCGCTGCAGACAGGAAGTGTCCACCAGACCGTGGCAGAGAGCATGGGGGCCGGGCATACCAGGTCCCTGGGGCTGGGGTCAGCAGCGTTCCCACGCATGTGACCGGGGTTCACATGTACTTTCGTATACACCTGCTCACTCACCACTGGTCACAGCAGTGGCCTCCTGATGTCCTCCTGGGGGACAGCCATGCCAGCCAGATTCATGGGTACCCACACCTCAGGCCCAGGAACCCTGAGGACAGAGACAGCCCGAGTCCTCCGGGAGTTCAGGTCCCCCAAGCCTGCCTGGGCCGCTCTGGGGAGAGCCCCACCCCTGCTCCCCGCCCCGTGCTGTCCAGCAGGCCGTGTCTGGGGGGCGAGCCTGAGGCCCGGAGCTGCTGAGCTGCCCCACACATGGGCCTGGGGCCCCTGCTGTCCTCCCCCAGCACCGGCCCTGCCTCACCCACCTGACTGGGTGGCCAGACACACCCCACGGCCTCGGGCAGGTCTGGGCCGGGGCACGACAGACGACGGGGGTGGCTGTGGGGCCAGCAGCAACCCCCTGCCACAGCAGAGATGCCGTCCAGGCTCCACAGCCCCTGGGGCCGCTGTGTGGTGCCCAGTGGTGCCTGTGACAGGACCTGGAGGAAGGCCAGGGGCCTCACCCGGCAGGAGACGCCATGGCCACAGGGGTGTGGTTCCCAGCGCGGCCTCTGCCTCCTTCCCTGCAAAAGGCTGCAAATACTCGGATACAAATGGCAGTGCTTCGAGACATTTACCACAAATTACAGGGAGTCTCAAGGCCTCCAGCGGAATATTTTAGTTCGTTACAAAAAGAGAAAAACTAACGACCCGGCCAGAGGCTGTGGAGGCCGGGCCAGGTGGAGGCACAGACCAGCAAACAGCGGCAGAGCCAGCAGTGGGCCGAGGCCCTCACGGAGGGTAGAGCTGCACGCACATCATGGGGCAGCGGAGAGCCGGGGTTCGGGAGGCCCGCCCCGCCTCCAGCCGAGGGAGCCAGGGCCCACGCAGAGCGGCACCTGCGGGAAACACCAGCGAACACAGGCGGGGACTGCCCACCACGGTACGGAGCCACGACTGCACCTGAAATTCCTAGGGCTGCTAATGAGCCCGGAGCTCCTGCCAGGCTTGTCAGGGTGAGCGCGCAGGCCACCGAGCCACGACCACGGTCAGCACACAGAGCCAGGTGACAGGAACGGCGGAGACAAAGCTAACTTTCCTCGCACCTCTGACGCCTTTCTTCACCCAAGGGAGGCTCCGGGTCCGGCTGCTCTCCGGGCGGATCACACTCTTTCCCTGTGGCCCTAGAGAGGCGCCAGTGATTACGGTTTTGTTACCTTCTGAATTCAAGAGCAGGCGAGGCGAGGCTGAGGTCAGAGCCGTGTGCACAGCACTCACAACTGGGGTGACAGCGAACTGCCGGGCAGTTTCTTCCTGCCGAGGAATCAGTCTAACACACACATCCCACTCTGGCTGGAAAGGATTTCTTTTCCCAACTCTTCTAGGAATAAAACACTTTTAATGTATTTGTCAGGAATCGACACTTCATTTAATAAGATTTAAAAAGTGACAATTTAAAGAGCAATTGAGAAGAGCCCTATATCCGTCACCAACTGGTTCTAGCTGAACCAGTCTGAGAAAACACGGAGCCCGAGCGCCCGTGGGAGGGTGTTCATGGCGGCTGCAGCCCGAGGGCCCACTCACCAGGTGCCCACGGTCCCCAGGGTACAGTCGAAGGCGAAGGGCAGGGCCCTGGCGGTGGCCCACTTCCTGCACAGCTGGAGGCGGCATTCTGTGGCTCCGAAGGGAGAAGCGTCTGAGGCCGGGCACCACAGCACGCGTGACCCGGCCCACCCGGCGTTGTGTTGGCAGCGGTGCGTCACGGTGGGGGAGCCACAGCGCCTCCTCTGCTCTGCCCCCGAAGCACAGCAGCTCCTTCCCTGCTCCCCAGGGCCGCGCTAACCCTGTCTCGTGCCGGCCCACGTCTCAGTTCGGGCACTTGCGCTCGGTGTCACGTCACGGAAGAAGGGCTCCTTCCGGGTTCTGGGGACATCAGGGGGCCCTGCCCCAGGGCTCCTAGAGGCTGCCTGACGCGCAGCGCCGCCTCGGGCACAGCAACCCTCCCCACCGTGCTGCGTGCCAGGCCCAGGCCCAGGAGGACTGCTGCCGAGGCCCCCTGAGGCCGAGCGAGGACACGTCCGCCCACAGAGCAGCCAAGTGCAGGCGCAAGCCCTGCATCCCCAGCTGCCCCAGTTCTCTCGACAGAACGGGGACAGGGAAAGCCCTGGGGGCACCTGCCCGAGGGCCCGGGGCTGGAGGCCACACAGCACGCAGAGCCGCCAGCGTCCCGGCCAGGGCCGAGCCCCTGCAGGGCTGCCCTGGCGAGTCTGGGCCTCGGGGCAGCTCGGAGCCGGCAGGAGCTCCGCGCCCCCGAGAGGGCTGGATGCCCACAGAGGCAGGCCCGCGGGCCTTCACCCTGCCGGGACCGTCTCTCCCTGCAGTGACCCTGGGCTCTGTGCCGGGCTGTGACGCCACTGCCACCTCCCCTGGGAGGCTCGCTCCAGACACCGGAACAAGGCTGGGACTGCAGGCTCTGCCACGCCACACCCCAACCACCCACGTGGTCTTTCTGAGCGGGAAGGAGCCCAGGCTGGGCCCTCGGGGCCGGCTCACGGGTGGGCGAGCTGGGACCGGAGTCCCGGGGCGGATGGTGACGGAGGTCGAAGGCGCCAGCACGGTGCGGGGTGGGAAGTCACTACCAAGTGACAAAGGGCTTGTTCAAAGGGCTGCTCGGAGCTTTCAACTCCAGCCGGGTCTGTGGCCTCAGGACCCAGCAGCGTCACCTGGTACGTCACGTTCCTGACGTGACATCTGGTGTCCTCTGGGCCAGACAGAACTGCGGGACTCGGGCTGGGGTTGGGCGGCTGGAGCCGTGTTCTGGGCACTGGCATTAATTAGGGCTGGCGTGAGGGCCGTTTCCTGTCAGCCTCCGAGCACATGCTGGCGTGTTTCCGGAGGGCAGGTTAATAACTCAGCAATCTGTGCGACTCCTGACTGCAGGGCCCGAAGATCGACGCGCTCGCTGCGCTCGCTTGAACTTCCTCAGAGCAGGTACCTCGACAGGCTGGGCCTGCGCCTGGCCCTGCAGAAGCCGGTCTGCACTGAGCAGGGGAAATGACAGCCTCGGAAGGGATTAGAGAAGCGATTTGCTGCTGGACTATTTGAAAAAGCTCTGGAACACCTATGATTCAGCAAATGGAGAATAACTAAAAGAAAAAGTCACTCCGTTGCCAGGGCAGTGTGCTCCACTAAAGTAAACACTGCGGAAACCCATTACCCACAGGGCGCCTCCAGATAATAAAGGCCTGATGCCTGCTCTTCCACGTCGCGTCAGCTGCGCCCCGGTTCTGGACTGCAGGGCGGCCTCGACTTCCCCGAGCTCCCGGCCTGGGCGGGGTAGAGGCAGGGTTAACGGGGCACTCGAGAGAGACTCAAGAGCCGCCTTCTCCCAGCTGGGCTTGGACAAACTGAGGGGAACAACATGGCCGCTCTGTCCCCGGGAGAAAGCCGCTCCACATCCACTGGTGCAGCCAGGTCACCCCAGACAGGGGCCGGGGTGAGCCATAAAGGTCCTGCAGGGAAGGTACGTTCCTGTCACCTGTGCCACCAAGTCACCCCTTCCGGCTGTGTCTAGATGCCCCTCCAAGGCCTCCAAGGCCCCTCCAGGGGCGTGTGTCAGAGGTGGCCCAGTCCGGGGAGTGTGGCCCGGACGGAGCGAGGGCTGCTGTCTGCGGGCTGCCTCACCGCTCCGGTCGGTCGGCTGCCTTCTGCCTGCCGCTCTCTGCCCGCTACGCGCTGCTTCTCCCCTGGGCCGCCCTCGGCACCACCTCCTGGGGGCCGCCACGATGCCCTGAGCCTCTACACGCCGGGCCACAATAACCTTCCCCCGTCAGCCTTGGGTGTTAGGCGGGTGGTCTCAGCAATGAGAAGGCAGACCCCTTCTACCGTTTCCTTTATTGGTGCTGCCGGTTGGGTGAGCGTGCATTGGGGCCAGGGCTGGGGGGCAATGAGCTGGCGCCTGGTGCCCGCAGGGCGCGCGGGTCGAGCTGCTGAGTGGCCGGACTGCCATCCCCCGTCCCTGGTTCCTCACTGTTCTCCTCCTTCTGGATGCTGTGCTGCCCTGGACACTCGAAGTGGACACAGTGGAACACCTGGGAGAGGGAAGGAGAAGACAATGAGTGACAGGCCAGCCGGGATCATGGAGCTTCCTGGAGCCATGCAAAAATCGGGGGCCCCTCACAGCCCCCACCCACTCTTGGTAGCAGCCAGAGGGTTGAGGACATGCTTTATTGTATTTTTTTTTTTTTTGAGACAGGGTCTTGCTTTGTAGTTCAGGCTGGCCCTGAGCTCACTCTGTAGTCCAGGCAAGCCTCGAACTCAGCAATCCTCCTGCCTCTGCCTCCGAGTGCTGGGATTCCAGGCGTGAGCCACCACGCCCGGCTGAGAACATGCTTTGAACTGTCAGGCACCACAACATGGCTACCCACACAGTGTTCTTTTAGACTGCTCTGCTTGGGTGACTTCTGTCCCATGGTCTTTCTGCTTTAATCAGTTAACTTTTTCTAGGTTCAGAGAAGGGGTGGGCGTAGTAAGGGCTGCGAGTGAGCTGTCCTCAAGCGGACGGGGCAAGGTGGGAATTTGTCTGCAGGAAGCTGTTACTGGAAGTAGCCAGCAGGGCAGGACCCCAGGAAGGACCTCGCTGAGCCAGGCACAGTTTCCCCTCACTCTGCAGGGCTGGACGGAGAGCTGGGTGGCCGTGCAGAGAGCTGGGCAGCTGGGACGGGTCTTCAGACCAGCCTGGGACAAACGTCCTCCGCCCCAGGAGCTGGCCACCACCCTCCCGAGCCAGGAAGCGCTGGTCTACCCACTAGAGGGTGCCAGTGGAAGAGTCTGCACTGCGCCAGCTGGTCAGAGTGGGTCAAGCAGTGGGCTCAGCACTCAGTGCTTGGCATGCGGTGAGCACAGGGCAGAGGGAGTCGGCAGCCGCCCGGCAGCTGTTCTGGGACCTGCAACAGAGCTCTTTTTGTAGAACACGGAAGTGACACAGGATTGACACAGAGCTTTTCGAGAGTTACAAAAAGTCACTGGCTAAAATCTCAGGGATCAAACTTCCATAATATCAGACTTTGTGCTTTCTGCAATAAGCTTCTTCAAATTTATCGTATCAAATCGGGACACCAAATACTAATATGCCAGCCCTCATTTTCCACCTTATGTTTATTTTCTATCTCATATTTATAAAAGCATTTAAGCTCAGGATGAGATGTTTTATCTACATCTCAATAGGAAGTGCTGAGGAGAGGAGCAGAGGGAGGGGGAAGACGTGCATGGAAAGTGTCCCCAGGAAGAGGAGGGCGCAGGCGAAGTTCAGGGAGCGGCCTCTCAGTCCTGGGCCTCTCAAGTCTCGCTACGCAGAGCTAAGGCCTGGAGAAGTGTGAGCCGGGCTCTGGGGGGCGGGGAGGCCTGGCAGCAGGGGACGACGTCCTTGACCTGGGCTGCAAACACTTAGGTGAGAGCTCAGGCGGCAGCCGGTCTGGGTGACACCTGCAAGGCTGGCGTCTTTGGCCCACCTGTGACAGCCAGGGCCTCAGGCCACAGAGCCCACTTGGTGGACACAGGCTGTTTCTCTCTGGCTTTGCTCGGGGCTGTGGGTCTGCTCGGGTGAGGCCTGTCAGGGTGCCCGTGCGGGTAGGAGGCAGGGTAGGCCGTGGCCTTGGGGCTGCGCGAGCTGGGGGACGTGCCCCCCAGCACAGACGTCCTTCTGCAGGGCTGAGTTCACAGAGGAGGAAACAAATGTAATGCCGACTGGGGAATTATGCTGAAAATATGAATTCTGTGCTTACCTCCCTGCAACACTATTTTTTCCACATTCCCATTTCAATTCATTTATCGACCACTGTTTTAAATTTCACACTTCCAACTCTAATTTGAGGCTGAACTGAGGCCACGTGCTTCCCTAGCCTGTCCTTTCCATTTGGGGAGCCGCTGTCCTCTCTCAGAGTGAGCCGTTTCTTCTGCTCAAGGGTGGGCACCTGGCCGTACCCAGGCCGTGGGCTTCCCGGGCACTGCTGCCCTTCTGCCGCCCAGTCCCGCCTGGGCCCC
Organism: Thryonomys swinderianus; assembly: GCA_004025085.1. NCBI lineage: Eukaryota > Metazoa > Chordata > Mammalia > Rodentia > Thryonomyidae > Thryonomys > Thryonomys swinderianus. Next base: position 5,462 of record PVIC010016545.1, on the reverse strand, counting down.
GCCCCAGCCCCCTGGCCTCCTGCCTCCCCTCTCCTTCCTCTCTCCCTGCCCTTCCGCAGGCGCGCACCTGTCCACAGGGAGCGGGGCCCTTCGCGGGCATCTGGAAACCGCGCAGGCCTTGCTCAGGGCCCTCACGAGCAACCGCCTCCCTGCCCTCTCTGCCGGCTCCAGCCCTGAGCTTCTGCAGCAGCAGGAGGAGCTTCAGGGAGAAGCGCGACGGGGCGCGTCCCCGCCTCACGCCACAGCTTCTGGCCAGCAACGGCACGTCTCCTCACGGCGACCCTGTCGCGCTGTCCCTCACTGCCTGTGAAGGGACAGGAAGTGCTGCGCTAACAAAAGAGGACCTAGCAAAATGGAAATCAGAAACTATTTCTCAGATAAAAAGAGATATTGTCCATAGTGAAAGATACGATGAATAACACTGAGGAAGAGATCAGGAACGTGACAGACCCACAGGTTACGAAAGTAATGGAACCTATTAAACAGCTTCACACATATTTCCAGGTGAAAAACTACAATGAATATTTGTGAAACAGGATGAATGAATGTGAAGATCGAATATCAGACATAAAAGGTAAGATTGTAGGATTATAGCCAATGAAAAGGAGAGGAATAATTTCTGGAAAATGGTAAGGGATCACAAGAAATCAATCCAGCAGCTCCTAGATAATACAAAGAAGCATAACATAAGACTGATTGGAGACAGTGAGGAACCAGGAGTCAGTGCAAAAGATATATTTTTTTAAAAAACTTCACAGATATGGCAGAAAACTTCACGGGAAAAGGAAAATAATTTGACATGCAGATAAGTGAGGCATACAGGCCTCCAAATGGCTGAGATCTAAAAAATCTACACCAATGTCTCCAGAGTTTATTAACCTGTTTTGCAGCAGGTTTAGTGTTTCCATTTTAATATTTAGGTCTCTAAGCCACTTTGATTTTAAGTTAGTACAAAGTGAAAGACATAGATCTAGCTTAGTCTTTGGCAAGTTAAAGCCCAGTTTTTCCAGCACTATTTATTAAAGAGGCTATTTTTCCTCCATTGAGGATGTTTGGCACCTTTGTCAAAGATGAGGTGGCATAGTGTATCTAAAGTTGATTCTGGATCTTCTAATCTATTCCATTGACCCTCAGATCTGTTTCTTTGCCAGTACCATACTGTTTTTATCACAATGGCTTTGTAGTATAGTTTCAAATTGGGGATTGTGATACCCCCTACAATGTCTTTGTTGCCTAGAATTGCATTTGCCATTCTAGGTCTCTTGTGGTTCTAGATGAATTTTGGATTATTTTCTCTAGATCAGTGAAATATATGTGGGATTTCAATCAATATTGCATTGAATCTATACAACAGTTGTAGGAGTATAGCGATTTTGACAGTATTAGCTCTTCCTATCCAGGAACAAGGGATGTATTTCCATTTTCAGATATTCTTTATTTTCATTCTCCTTTAGGAAGAAAACCTTTATAGCATGAGAACTAGCAGAACTCAACATCTGTGATCTCATTAAAGAGCTTCTGTACAGCCAAAGAAACCATTGGCGGAGCGAAAAGACAACCAACAAATTGGGAAAAAATTTTTCCCAGTGGTTTCTCAGACAAAGGGCTACTACCTAGAACATATGAAGAGCTTAAAAAATCAGCACCCCCCCCCCAATTTAAAGGCCCAATTCAAAAATAGGCATCTGAAATGAACAGGTACTTTTCAGAGGAAGAAATAAAAGCAGCTAAGAAACATATGAAGAAATGCTCAATGTCACTGGTTATTCAATAGATTCAGATGAAAACAACACTGATATTCCATCTCACTCCACAAAGAATGGCTGCTATCTTGAAATTAACCAGCAACAAATGCTGGCTAGGCTGTGGGGAGAAAGGAACCCTTCTCCACTATTGGTGGGAATGTAGACTGGTACAACTACTACGGAGATCAGTGTGGATACTCCTCAAAACACTTGGATTAGAGATCCCATTTGACCCTGCTATTCCCCTCCTAGGTATGTACTGCACATGAAATAATTAAAAGATTCATATCACAGTAACATGTGCACCCATGTTTATAGCAGATCAGTTTGTGATAGCTCAGTCTTGGAAACAACCCAAATGCCCATCAACTGGAAACTGGATAAAGAAGATGTGGTTTTTCTATAAAATGGAGTATTACTCTACCATAAAGAATGTTTAGTTTGAGTCATTCTTACTCAAATGGATGTACCTTCAGGACATACTCATAGGTTAAATAAATAGGTCACAAATCTGTAAATATCATCTCTTTTTGCTGGTATGAGAAACTGAAGATATAATGAACTCTAGAATATATGGTGGATATTGTGAAATAAAAAATATTCAAAGGGAAACTGGGTGTAGGGATAAGCAACAAGGGGAAGAAAAAATATGGTAATTAAAAAAAGAGAAACAGGCCGGGCATGGTGGCTCACGCCTGTAATCCCAGCACTCGGGAGGCAGAGGCAGGAGGATTGCTGAGTTCGAGGCTTGCCTGGGCTACATAGTGAGCTCAGGGCCGGCCTGGACTACAAAGCGAGACCCTGTCTCAAAAAAAAAAAAAAAAAAAAAAGAGAGAAACAAAGCTTATGTATATAGGGGTTGGGGGTTGTAAGGTAGGTGGGAAAATGGGAAAAAATGAGAATTGTGTCATATACTGGTACAAATTCTCAATATTGTGTGTGATTACAATATATACATACAATGTACTAATAAAGATTCAAATTTTTAAAAATCCACACCGAGACATATAATTATCAAAATTACAAAAAACCAACAAAAGAATGAAATACTACAGCAGTCAGAAAAAAGGAAACCACATACAAAGGAAAGCCAATCAGAATCACAGCAGACTTCTCAACACAAACACCTGAGAGCCTGGAATGAATGAAGTATTTCAGGGATTAAAAGAAAACAACCTCCAACCTAGATGGATGTATCTTGCAAAACTATCCTTCAAAATCACCAAGGAAATAAGATATGTCCATGACAAAGAACACCTGAGAAACTTCACAAATGAACTCCAAAAAATTCTAAAGAATATCTTGAAAAAAGACAGTGAGTGTGACAATCCCATCAGACCCATCAGAGTGAACTCACTGCACCAAGGCAAGAAAATCAACGGAAAGTGGGAAAAACAAAGACTAAAAGAGCCAAGAACAGGAAAACATCATGACAGGGGCTAAATCAGTACAATACAGTCATAAACATTAATAAATTATTTAGCCTCAACGTGCTAATTAAAAGACAGACTGGCAGAATGGATTAGAAAGCAAGATCCTACAATATGTATACAAGAAAAACACCTAATTCAGAAAGAAATCCACAGACTGAAAGTAAAAGGATGGAAAACAATTCTTTGTGCTACAGGAAACTGCAAAAAAGACAGGAATGGCAAATTCCAAGGGAAATTTGGTGTGGGGATGTAATGAGGGGAAGGAATAAATATGATTCTGAAAGAAAATAAAAGAGCATGTATATAGGGGGTGGGGAGGTGTGGGTGGGTGGGGATATGGGTAAAAATGAGAATTGACTTGTGTCATATATTGGTACAAACTCCCCAATGTTACATGTGATTGTAAGATGTATGTAAATTGTACCAATAAAGAATTCAATTAAAAAAAAGACAGGAGCGGCTATTTTATTTACATACAAAGTAGATTTCAAACCAAAATAAGAGAGACAAAGAAAGACACTACATCCTGGTACAGGGAATAATCCAAGAGAAAGATGTGACATTTATAAATATTTATACACCAAATTTGAGTGTACCCAACTATATAAAACATTAATGGACATGAAAAGCCAGATAAGAACTAATACAATAGTAGTGGGGGACATCAATACCCCATTGTCACAAATAGATCAAGTGGAAAAAAATAAATACTTGAACTGAACTAAACTTCTAAACAAATAGGCTTAACAGATGTCTATGCAGTATTTCACCCCAAAGTCAAAATATACATTCTTATGAGCTGCTCACAGTCATTCTCCAAAGTAGACCACATGCTAGTTCACAGACTATATAAAAGTAGATGCAAAGGAATTGAAGTTAAACCCTATATACTATCAGACTGCAGTGCCTTGAAATTGGAGCGCAATAGAAAAAGAAGTTCCAAGAACCTCACCAACACACGGAAATTGAACAACACATTCCTGAGCATGCAATGGTCACAGAAGAAATGAAACATTTTCTACATTTAAATGATAATACCAATACAACATGCAGGCATTTATAGGACACAATGACAGCAGTTCTACAAAGGAAATTCACAGCAATGAACGCCCACACTAGGAAAACAGAACAAACTCAAATAAATAACCTAAAGCTGAAACTGAAACTACTGGAAAAAGAGGAACAAGTCAAACTGAAAGCTCATACGAGGGAGGGAATTATAAGGATAAGAGCAGAAATGAATGCAATGGAGACTAAAAGAACAATACAAAAAAATCAACAAATTGAAGAGTTGGTTCTTTAAAAGGATAAACCAAGTTGGCAAAGCTTTAGTAAACCTTATAAATGAAGGAAAGGGCTCAAATCCATGCAATGTGAAATGAAAAGGGGGAATCACCACAGCTTTAGCAGAAGTCCAGACGATAATAAAACCTACTTTGAAAACCTGTACTCCAAAGAGGTGGGAAACGAAGAAGAAATGGGTATTCCTAGACACACATACACTTCTAGAGTTGAATGGAGGAGATATAAAAATGTTAAATGCCCCAATATCAATCTGTGAAATTTAAAATCTGACCAAGAAAAGTCCTGGTCCTGATGAGTTTACTGCTGAATTCTGTAAAACTTTTAGAGAAGAGTTAATGTCATTACTTCTCAAACTTTTTAATGACATCAAAAGAGAAGAAATATTTCCAAATTCATTCCTGGAAGAAACTATTACCTTCATTCCACAAGCAGAGAAAGACCCAACCAAAAAAGAGAACTATAGGCCAATCTCCTTAATGAACATGGATACAAAAATCCTCAGTAAGATACTGGCAAAGAGAATACAGAGGACCAAGCAGAAGCTAATAAACCCTGACTAAGTTAGATTCACCCTAGGGATGCAAGGATGGTTCAACATATGTAAATCAATAAACATAATATACTATATTAACAAATTCAAGGATAAAAGCCATATGGTCATCTCAATAGATGCTGGTGTTCAACAAGATCCAACACCCATTCATATTAAAACACTGCAGAAAATTGGAATAGAAAGGCTTTATCTCAACCTGATAAAAGCCATTTATGAGAAACCAATAGCCAACATCACATTTAACGGTCAAAAACTGAAACCTTTCACACTAAAATCAGGAAAAAGACAAGGATGTCCACTATCATCACTCCTGTTCAATATAGTGCTGGAAACATTAGCCACAGCAAGTAGACAAGAGAAAGAAATAAAAAGAATAAAGATAGGAAAGGAAGAAGTTAAATGGTCATCATTTGTTGATGATATGTT
>PVIC010016544.1:0-33768 GCA_004025085.1 Thryonomys swinderianus | reverse complement strand
GGCAAAGTACATGTTATTTCTTCCAGTATTGGTTATAAGGCTTGTAGCCACCGGAGCTAAGACTGTCTGGGTCTTAGACCCAAGAGCGTCTCATTCCCTCATTTGTGCTTTAAAGGGCTTTTGTAACAACTTGAAGTTTTTTGTTTTTACTACTTATGATTTCGATTTTTTTCCTTAAAAGTCATTAAAACATTTCAGCATTCATTCAAAACTAAAATTTTGGTTTTTTCCGTGTGTTTTTATACCATTTTTATCATCAACTTCATTGAATTTTTTACATTGTCATTCTTATTATAGCTGATATAAAAATCATAAGGCAGGGCCGGAGGGTTAGCTCAGTGGTTCCGGCGTCTGCCTTGCAAGCGCAAGGACCTGAGTTCGATCCCCGGTAACCACATATAATGCTGGGCGTGGTGGCTCACACCTGTCATCCCAGCACTCGGGAGGCAGAGACGGGAGGATTGCTGAGTTCGCGGCGGCTTGCCTGGGCACCATAGTGAGCTCAGGGCCAGCCTGAACTACAAAGCGAGACCCTGTCTCCAAAAAGCAAAAAAAAAAAAAAAATTCATGAGGCAACTAATGTAAACACACACACACACACACACACAGACAAGAAGAGACAATGCTTGGGGAGCCAGCAGGAAGTGTTGGGTTATCCAAAGTCTCCAGTGCAAGTAGTAGGAGAGAGAGCTGCAGAAAGACCCAGGTAGAAAGAGCTCCGAGGGCTATGTAGTGACTGACGGTGAATAGTTCTCTTTTAGGAAGAAGGTGAAATAGTGCAAAACCTTATTAATGATCATGGGGCTTCCATTAGAAATCGACCACCAGCAGGGCACTGTGTGGATGAAGTTTGTCTCTACCTCTGAGCCCTATCATATGGGACCCCTCACTGCAAGTCTTCTCTCGTCCGCCATGATAGCACTTATCCTAAGCCAAATTTATTATTCCCATTGTACTTTTCATTTCTTTTTCATTCTTCTCTTTATTTGCCTACTTCTGAAATGGTAGATTTTTCTCTCAGTCCCTCTTCTGGTCTTACTCTTTCTTCATTGCTCTTTTGATCTTTTATCTATTTGCCTAGAATTTTTCTTCAATTCTACACCAATTTTCATTGCTCTAATTTGCATCCTAGGCCTCTTTGAATAGAATATCAAAATAACCTCACTAGTTTTCCATCTGCAAATGGCTTATATTGCTGTTTTGCCTTTTATGCTGGCACCAAAGTCATCTTCTTAAAACCAAGAGGGTGTGTAATAAACTTTCTCAAAGGTTAATATTACTTCCCACAGCAAAATGTTCAGGTTGTTTAGTTCAGCATCCAAGAGTCTTCCTGATCTCGCACTGTATCCTCATTTATTTCTCACTGCATCTTGCACTGCATCATTTATCTCTCACTGCATCTCTCCTGGATGTTGAATCTTCTGCTTTACTATACAAGAATGTGACTTGGCTTTCAGTACAGTTTTCATCTTTCTCTCTCAAACTTCTCATCAGACAAAGCACTTGCCTTGTTCTTTATTTTTGTGGCACTGCCAGTGCACCCATCTCGGAATATTATTCTTATGAAATGTACTCAAGAAAAAGGCTCTCTGTGTAATGTCTTTGGATCTAACAGATCCCCAATTTCCTCCCGGAGTTTAATGTAATTCAGCATTTCAGCTGCTCTAAGAAGTCCTGTGGCAAAGTGTGCTAGGTTTGCATAACTTAATGTTTCCTAAACATCAGAATCTTCTTTTCCTGCAAAGCCTTGGGAACTCAACTTTAAAACTATGTGTTGGGAAACATTAATCTATGTGAAAACTCTATTCATACTTCATGTGTGTGTTATTCACTGACTTGGCACGCGTGGACTCAGCACCAGGACTGGGATAATTCTCTGAAAAGTAAGATGGACATAGTCTCTGCTCTCGCGGGGAACCTACCATTTTGCCTGAGAAACCAGTAAGTGCACAGGCAACAGCACGGGGTGCTGCAAGAGCTACCGTGGTGTTGGGGACACAGCAGAAGCCTCAGTCAGTCCGGGGTGGCGGTGAGGGAGAAATTCTCGAAGAAAGTGGCTTAAACAAAGATCTGAAGAGAAGTAGGAGTTTGTGAGTGGAAGTCAGGGAAGAAAGAGGAAGTGATGCTGCCACGACCAACTACCTGTGTGAAAGCACTGGAACCAGAGAAAGCCCGGGCACCTGAGGGGTGGCCGGAGATCTCACCCTAAAGGTGAGAGTCACGTGCTGCACAGCTTTCCTTCTTCACTACTAGGATTTCCCTGTCTTCCGGCCCTACGAAGGCTGTGCATAGCTGTCTGGTGTGTGTTTCAGCATTGCAGTAGTCTGTCCAGATGATTAACTAGACTGACAAAAATGATCCTCGGCAGCCCAGAGCTACATGGCCCATCTCCAACACTGTGAGAAGTCCAAATAAAGAAGTGTCTTGTTTAAAATGTTTACAGGTGGTACCGTATTCATTTCTTAATGTATGTGATAAATACAAGAATTAAATACAGATATGTCATTGTGAATGGGAAGGAATTTTTCAAATTAACTCCACTATTCTTTAAGCCTCCTTAACATATTTTCCATGCTTAGGCAGCTAGCGATTGTCAATCAGCAAAGAGAGAGGCTAAGTGGCAAGCGGGGAGATTAGAACTGAGCAGACAGAAGGACCCAGAAGTTCTGGAGTCAGGTCTTCTCTCTCTAGCCACAGGAATTCCTGTCCTGTGATTTTCAGACACACTCTGCCCTAGCCTTTCCTTCCTTCCAGGGCTGGCAGCTGGGAGTGAAAGAGCTGTCCCTTTGTCACCGGTCTACAGAGGCTAATGGCTCTCAATTAACAAAAGGAAGCGATGCATGATCGTAAGAATGTTGCAATTGTTTCCAATTAATCCCACATGTATTTAGGCAAAGTTAATAATCCTTAAAATGATGTGGGATCTAAATATGCAAAGCACTCTTCTTTATTCAGTCATTTTCCTATTGTTACAGAGAAAGAGAAAAATCTCAAAAGGTGTGGTGCTCTCCAGGCCTACAGATTCATAGTATGATCAGTTCTTAAATACAACCTCAAATGGAAAAGAAATTTCCTTGTGCCATTCAGATCTTAGGAATTCTCAAATGATTCCCAAGCTGTACAAATTACAATGGGCTGACAGGTGTCAATTCAGTCAGCAACAGAGTGGTTATTTTCCTAAACATACCATCTGTCAACAAAGTAGACACCTTCATGTTCATGCAAAAGCAGGAAGAATATGTACATTTAAATTTCATCATCAGTGAATTTATAGATTCTTTGACAGAGATTAAATCTTATATATAGGACACCTTCCTGTGTTATGCGGACCATTTGACCTCAGGGCTGCCATGCATTTTTGTTCCTGGTAAAATATTAGTTCCATGAGAATACTGTTTTAGGCAGTTTAAGATATGTGAATCAATGCCATGTCATCCACACACATCATTATGCAACCATCACCACTATCTAGTTCCTTAGCACTTTCATTAACCTATAAAGAAACTCTGTAGCCAATCAGCAGTCATCCTCACATTCTTTCATTTCTCCCAGGTCTCTGGAAATGCCTATCCACTTCCTGTCTACGTGGATTTACCTTCTTTGGTTAGGTTATACGATGTAATCATATAGCTGTGGCCTTTGTATCTGTCTTTCTCTTTCCTTAACACAGTGTTTTCATGGGCCGTCCACATAGTAGCATGTATCAGTACTTTGTCTGTTTTTTAGATGAGTAATATTCCATTTTATGTATATGCCACATTTTGTTTATTCACACTTTGTTGATGGATATTTGAGGTGTTTGAGCCTTCTGGCTATTCCTCATAATGCTAGTATGAATACTCATGTATAATTTTTTGCTTGAACTTTAATTTTAATACCTTCGGATTATCTCCCTAGGGGCAGAATTGCTGAGTCATATGAGCATTCTACATTTAACTTATTGAAGACTGAATCATACTTTTAAAAAATTAAATTTCAACAGAGAATTAGGGATGTAGCTCAGTGGCAGAGCACTTGCCTAGCATGCACAAGGTTCTGGATTCAAATCTTCCCTCCCCTCCCCAAAAAATATCACCAGAATTTTTCAGAGATTAATGTGAATGGTAGGGAAAATATACATCAGCTTCAATAACTCAGGCTATAGAGTGTGCATGTGCATGTGCATGTGTTTGTGTGTGTGTGTGAGCTTTTATCACGCTAGGTCAGAAAGACAGATATGATTGATTCATTTTTTCAAGAGCTACATTGTTCTGTTCAACACTGTTGTCAAACATTCAGAGTTGGACTATGCGAATTAAGCCCCAAGTCTGGTGTTCATGGATTGTAGGTGCAATAAACAGAGCAGTGTGTTTAAGGGACTTTGTATATCATTTGCTTAAAATGCTCAAAAGTGTGAGTCTGGGGCTGGAGGGTTAGCTCAGTGGTTCCGGCGCCTGCCTTGCAAGTACAAGGTCCTGAATTCGATCCCTGGAAACCACATACAATGCTGGGCGTGGAGACTCACGTCCACCAGCCATCAATACCACATACCACAGAACCGGGCGTGGTGGCTCACACCTGTAATCCCAGCACTCGGGAGGCAGAGGCAGGAGGATTGCTGAGTTCAAAACTTGCCTGGGCTACATAGTGAGCTCAGGGCCAGCCAAAGCTACAAAGCAAGACCTTGTCTCAAAACAAACAAACAAACAAAATGTGAGTCTGGGTTTTGTGCCTATTTCTTATAATCTCTGTTGTGTTTCAGTTGCAGTGTCTATAAAAGGCTCATAAAATATTGGAATAAGTGATATACTTGTGCAATTTAATGGAAAAGACTTGGATCACTTTGAGGTTTATAGGACATTTGTGTATGAAATTTCTTTTCCCTTGTCTTTCCTTGTTGGTGCTTCTTTTTTGAAATATTTTGTTTCCTGAAGGGTAAGCAAGAGACAGGATTTGCTACTGGAAAGTCAGCATCAATGAAAAATGTATTTTCATTAATTAATTAATTTAGGTCCACTCATACACTTTGATGAAAATCCTTTGACCTTTTAGTCTACTATATACAATTTTCTCAACAATCATCTCTACTCATACCTCGATTTCTACTGACATGAGGTTATATATCCCTTTGCCTGTAGACTTGTTCTTGGATTATCATCCAACCTGGGTTCTGATCACTCTGTATCCTGACTCGAGTTCTTAGTGGCTCATCAAGAAACTGTCTTGAATTTGTTACTCTTCTAGGTGTATTTTTTAAAGGAATATTTAATGTTGGCCTAGTTTGCCTTTGCATTGGCTTACCCAAATGTGCTGGGGCCCAAGGCTTTTCTGTAGGTGAACTGATCAAGTTGAGTGGCCAAGGTCATGAACCTCATCAGTAGCAAAAAATTGCTTACATGGAATTGGTACTATTGGGAGTTCAGTAAGTGTAACCTCCAAGTAAAAACTGTAGCTTGCTATGTGAACATTTCTTAATGATCAATCCCCAGGCTGTACTTTTAATCATATTGTAATCTATAAAACTAATAAATATAGACATTTTGGGGGTCAGTGCTAAGGATTCAACCCAGAGCCTCATGTATCCTAAATACATGCTCTACCACTGAACTATATTCCCAGTGCTTACATATTCTGAAGCCACCACAATCTTGGGTGATTATGATTCATAAGAATCACTTCAGTTTGTCCCAGTTTCTCTGTCTTGTCATCTGTCATGAGCACATTGCAAATATCTCTGTCCAAGTGATAGTGCGAGGCAAGCATGTTAAAACCTTAGAATTGTTCCATGAACAGAATGCTGAGAAGGTTGGATTGTACAAATGAGCATGATACCTAAAGCACCAATTACACCAAAGAGCATCAGAAAAATCTCCAGCCTACTTGCCCTTTACATGTGAGAATCAAGTTGAGCTGTATGGAGAACAGCGAATCCAGGGATGCACACTGCAACCAAGCAACAAAGCACCAGGGGAACGTCTGCTCCCTTTGTTTCAAGCTTTGCATGGATCCTGAATTCTAACTTGACTTCTGGTTGACCACCATAAAGCAATTTTCTACAAATAGCTCACCAGCTGAAATAAAAAGTCTTTCAACCATCTATGCTATTGTTAAAGTTGTTCTAAAAGAAGAGTCCCTACACCAATGGACTGAGGTAATCCCAAGAAGAATGACAAGACTCTCACAACTGTGTTGGAATGAAGAGTTCAGTTTTGAACACGGAAAGATGAAAAGCAGTTTAAACAAGTCCTCACAATCCCATCCTACACTGTGAGTTATTTAATTGCAGTAGGAATACATGTACCAAGAATCATTCCTTAATTAGCCTAAACCTAAAACAGCAGTTGTTAAATGTGTGATTTGAGCTGATGTAATGGGGTGTGATTTTGCCGTTGTGTGGCAGAGCCAGTGATGCTGTTCAGGTTTTATTTTTAAAGTTTGGGTAATTTTAACTTAAACTAACAGCAGGGGGGAAATGAATCATTTATCTGTCTCTTTTATTCCAGTCTCCCTGTCCCCTAAAGTGTTTCTTGCAGCATCTATCTAGATTTGGAGGTGTTACTCTGGGTCTTGAGGACGTGAGCATCTGTGATTTGGTCATAAATCATAGAGTAAACATTCTGAGACAGATGATCACTACCCTGATTCTTTAAAAAGGAAAATATGCACTCACTTAATTCAGTACATTTGCTTGATATAAAACTTGAACGATCAACAGGAAGCGGGTTGGTGTAGGAGGAAAAGTTCCGTACAAGATGTCTTGGAAGCTGGATTCAAGACCACCGGTGGGTGTCTTCTGGGGGTGCGGGGGCACCCTTGGTACATTCTGGCCCCCTGCGCCTCCATGTTATGCTCTCTTGGGTTGCAGTCCTGAGGTGCTAGGATTCCTAGGATCAGGAGGCTATTGCAATACAGAGAAGAAAGCAATAAAAGTACTCAGCTACGTGGACAATCTGCTGTTTTCCTCCCAGCAGTGCAGTCATTAGTCAGCCTTAGACTTGGCCTGGATTTTGGCTGATGAGGAAAGAGTTCTAGAGAAAGGGGACTTGTTGATAGTCACACATCAGCACATGTGAGAGAGATATCTGAGTTAGGTTATCTAAGGCAATCTCTCTTATTACGGAGAAGCCAAGTGACAACTGGATTAAAGCCTTTCCTACTGTTTTTTGTTTGTTTCAGTGGCTGTTCAGGATCCCTAGACTAAGGTGGGATCATGGATCTTCAAATCTAGTAGTCTTGTTTCTGATCTAGTATTATTTTGTGATACAATGTGGCCTCTATGCTTCCTATTTTTTTTTTTTTTTTTGAGACAGGGTCTCGCTTTGTAGTTCAGGCTGGCCCTGAGCTCACTATGTAGTCCAGGCAAGCCTCAAACTCAGCAATCCTCCTGTCTCTGCCTCCCGAGTGCTGGGGTTACAGGCGTGAGCCACCACGCCCAGCACTGTGGTATGTGGTATTGATGGCTGGTGGGTGTGAGTCTCCACGCCCAGCATTGTATGTGGTTACTGGGGATCGAACTCAGGACCTTGTGCTTGTGAGGCAGGCACCAGAACCACTGAGCTAACCCTCCGGCCCTATGTTTCCTATTTTTATTTTTTGTTTAGAGAAACCGTATATGTATTCCACTTTCTCATGCCTCTTTTGTCTCTTCCACTGTCCCCATATTTCCATCTCCACTTAGATCAATTTATCACTGTAGCAGCTTAATTATAATAGTAAATACTAGAAACAGCCTCATTGTCCGTTAACAGGTGGATGGGTGAACAGATAGTGATATATCTATTCAGTGCAACACTGCTGAGCAATAGGAAAGGAACCATTTCATCAGCGACCACATGAATGAGTAACAGGATAATTCTGCTGCGTAAAATAAGTCAGACCAAAAAGATTGCATCCTGGAAGTTTTTGTTTACACAAAATTATAAAAATTTCTGGTCAATCTACAGTGATAAACAGATCTAAGTGGAGATGGAAATATGGGGACAGTGGAAGAGACAAAAGAGCCATGAGAAAGTCTGGAAAGTGAGAGATATACTTATGATCATGACTGTTAGTAAGTTTCAGGGCTGAATACATATATCAAAAGTTCTCATGTTGTACACCTTAAGTTTGTGCCATTTATTGTACATTAATTATACCTCAACATAGCTGTTCCAAAAAAAATAAGAGCCAGAGGAACCAGAGGAATTTAAACAAATTTCTTCCCCCATTACCTGTATAAACTTTGTTGAATTATTAAATCATTGTTTAATTTTCTCTTTTTTAAGCTAAACAGTTATCATTTCTTTTTTTTTTTTTTTTTTTTGCTTTTTGGAGACAGGGTCTCGCTTTGTAGTTCAGGCTGGCCCTGAGCTCACTATGGTGCCCAGGCAAGCCGCTGCGAACTCAGCAATCCTCCTGTCCCTGCCTCCCGAGAGTTGGGAATACAGGCGTGAGCCACCACGCCCAGCATTGTGGTATGTGGTGTTGATTGTTGGTGGGCGTGTCTCCACGCCCAGCATTATATGTGGTTACCGGGGATCAAACTCAGGTCCTTGTGCTTGCGAGGCAACGCCGGAACCACTGAGCTAACCCTCCAGCCCAGATATCATTTCTTAAATAACAATATCTCTCTGTTCTGAATGGTCCAGGTAGTTTCCTGAGCTTTCAAGTGGATCACACCATTAAGCCACATAGGGGCCTAAAGAAGTAGATGCTGTTACTTTATTTGACTTTGCACATGACCTTGGTGGGGCAGCAGAGCTTGGAAATGATGGGTTTGAAGTTCACAAGGAGATGAACCTAAGTAACACACGTGACTTTTGAGTTATAGACCAGGTAGGTGCTTCCTTCCCCATCTTTCCCTTCCCACTTTCTGAGAAGTGACAGTAGCTGGGGAAACGCTGGAAGCCACATGTGGAGAATGGGCCACTCCCAGGAAGGCCATCGTGGGAGAGAAAAGCCAATTCCTATTTTGTTTCAGGGGTCTTTTTGTTAAAGAAGCAGAACCTTTGCCTTGACTAACACTGTTCCATATATGGCTGTTCTCTGCAGTTTCTACTGTTATAAATTCAAAACTCAGTGTAAACTTCTAGATTCGTATCACTAATCCACCCTCTGCCATATCTAGTGAAAGATTTCCCTTGGTATCTTCACATGACTGGTCCTATGACCCCCTGAGGATACTAAAACCCATGGCTACTCAAGTCCTCTACCTACGGAGGTAGAGTATTTGTGTACATCCTCCTGTATACTTTAGAGTACTAATCATGCATGAAATGCTATGTAAATAGTTGTTGCACACTATCAACTAGTGAATAATGATAAGATAAAGTCTGCATGTGCAGTACCAAATACTTTCAGTCCCTAGTTGTGAACCCACAGATACAGATACTGCGGAAAGGGAGGGCGACTGTCCTTGTTAAATGGCCTTGAACTGATGTTTGTTTCCACCTCTTCCCATCAGTGTGAGTGTGCTTCCCAGCCCTGTGCCCTCCTCCTCCTCTGTAATGACTCACCACCCAGGGTAGAGAGTGGGGAACCTTCAGGGAACAAGTCAGTGCTGAAGGACAGATGTGGCTGTCGGCCGTCAGTGCTGATCTACAAATGCCGTCCAAACATAAAGACAGTGGTTATCGATTCCTGTGCGATTATTTAGACCCTCTCCCCAGTTCTGTGGCATTTCTTTTCCTTTTCTCGTGGTCTCCACAGAAGTTCTCCAGATAACATACAAACCTCAGTTCAAGGGGAAAGTTTGGAGCGTTGGCCAACAGATTCAGAAGCTTTTGACGTGCAGTATTTGGGGTATAAAATATTTTACTTAAAAAAAGGATGCAAGCAAAACTAAGAGGAGATAATGACCATGTTGGTGACACCAAAGACACTGTGGTTTGCATCAACACTTTAGGACAATGATTACTCAACCAGGAAGTCATATAAAGGCTTCGATAGAAAATGAAAGTGATTGTTTCTGACAACCTGGAATGAAGAAGCAGTCTTGATAGAGCGGATGAGCACAGTGTGGCCCATGGATATCACGTGGGAATCCTGGGTATGTTTTTGAGCTCAGACTACACAGGAAGAAGTGCCAGCCTCTGAACACGGATAAAGAGTCCTCTGACGAAGTGAGATAGATGGCAGCACAGCTTGTGTGTGTCACAGATAATCAGTGAATCATTTGTCCTTCGGCTTTGGCTGTTTTGGTCTCTGAGCCACGCTGGTCTTCAAACCCTTCCCAATAAAGGGCGAAAGAGTCAGGTGAGGATAAAATTTTAGAGTCTGCACTTCCTGTGTCTGGGAAATTTTATCGGCATCACTGCCCAATAAACCCTCACGGAGTCTCTTTAATGAGTAGTGTAAAGACTGGGGTGTCAGAGTCAGGAGCCACGAAGTCAGGCAGGGATTCAGGTACATGTGACCGACTGACTCTCTCAGTAGGAAGGGATTGGCAGGGAAAGGGCTGCTGGGAGGGAAAGGCGCGGGTCGTAAACTCCTGGATGGAGCGGTTCTGACTGGCTTGGGGCAGCGCTTCTCAAACTTTCTGCAAAGTGGAACCACGGGAAGCCCTTTAAAACACAGCGCTGTTTCCTCTGGAACATCCAGACCTTCCGATTTAAGGAGCTTTGGCATGAAAGCCCCTGGCTTCCCCCTGCTCCGTCATGACTCCCACATACCAGCTTTTCTTTAATCCTGGGGCTCCCACGCCAGCTCTGCCAAGCGCCCTCACCGGTCTTTGCTACCAACTCCACCCTCCTCTGTGGAGGTTGCTCTGCTGCCCACCCACCGCGCCCGTGGAACCTTGAGGACCTGGGTTGAGCTTTGGTCTGTCATCTGTCCTAGCCCTAAGCACAGTTCCCCGGTGCACAGGACAGCTGCAGAGTCCCTATGTGAGAGAACGAGCTAAAGAATGAACGAACAGACAGAGTTGCGACTTTTCAAGTGAGGGGCGCAGAGCAAAGGCGCACAAGCTGAGAGAGGACATGGTCCTTCGGGCGCAGCCGGCGTGCAGGGAAAGGCGCGAGCTGGGGCAGGGCCTTGGAGTAAGGCACAGGGACGGACCCTGCGGCACTGTAGGGCTCTAGGGCGATCTGGAATTGTGGGATTCATGTCAAGCCCCCGCTGTTCCGTCTGTGGGTAGTGGGAGGAGCTTCCCCAGGAAGTTTTCCATCAGAGCTCACCACCGTGTTGTGAGCACATGGCATGGAAACAGCTGTGGGCAGAGAGTTTTCCTTCTACATTCCCAGCCCCATTTTTCCTTTTTTTTATTTTCAGAGAGAGTCATGCTAAGACACTAAATTTTCCAAGGTGGGTTTGAATTTTCCATCTCCTACCTCAGCCTCCCAGAATGCTGGGTTTACACACTATAAGCGACCATGCCAGGCCTGTCTGTCTTCTTCCACAGGACCTTTGAGATGCCCTGCATTTGTTCTGCGTCACACAGCTTTGTACCATGACATCTTGGATACTGAAGTGGTCGTGAGGCCCCAGACTCCCAATTACCTACAGTGTGCTCACTTCCTGCGTGTGCATGCAGGTGTTTGGGGGGGCACCCTCCTTTTGCCACAATATTTAAGGGCCTAGGCTCAGGAATTAGACAGGCCTGGATTCAAATCCTGACTATGTGACTTTTTAGCAAGTAAATGAGCTTCTACCATAGCATGTTTATGATCTATAGAATGGAAATCATAATATAACCTTCTTCATAGGCTTCTTGTGAGAACCTAAAATTTTCCAGGCAGAAGCTCTGAGAATTGTTCTTACAACATAAAGGATTTGTAAAGCATTGATATTACTATTTTAATTGCTATTACTAATCTTGCAAATTTAACATTTGCAAACCCGTGTAAGAAATTGCAAGGGGCCTTGAAAATAAACAGTCAAGGGGTTTGTGGCCCTCAAAATTTGTTGTCTAGAAGAGCAGAGGACCTCGGGGAGTACAGAACTAAAGTCCCTTTTGACACGGGTCACCACCACTCTGCATTGAACCTTTGTGCAAGTTAGAAGAATGGGAATAATAGGCATGAGTTTGGACCCTTGTCCTCTTGACCAGGTATCCTTGCTCAGTAAACAGTCCACACAACCATGCACAACAGCCATATGTGATATGTGCCGTAATTTCATTTCCTGCACCGTGAATAAAATTGTGATGATGGTACATGGAACTGTAGAAGAGTAAAATAAGTCTTTATAGAAAAGGCCACCTGAGCTGGATTTTAAGTAATGGCTCGATTTAACAAGACTTGAAGAAATGGGTGTGAAACAAAGGCACAGAAACAAGAAAATGGTCTGTTACTTCCAAGGCAAGAGAGGTGGGCGGGCCCAGCATGGGAAGGCCAGCGGCTGACATCAGGCCACTCTGCTGTCTGTAAGTCCTGTGAGTCACAGCTGAGCTTGACTGTGACATCTGCTAGGTACTGATGATGTGGGTTTGTAACCAGAATGGAGAGGCCACTCTACGAATCCCAGGAAGAGGAATAAGGGCCCAGATCAGGTCGTGATGGAGAAGCCTGAAAAGGGCCAAAGGAGAATCCTCAGGACTCAGTGACCAGCTTTGTATGAGACAAGGATAGGGGTCAAGGGCTTCTCACAACTGTGATCTGACTCCAAAGTCAATGCCCGATTTACTACGTTTGCTTTCCAGGATAGAGAACAATTCTTCCGAGTTACAAATAACTTCTTTATGGAATTAGTAAATTACCAGTTGGGAACACACCTAGGACATAACCCTTTCTATGTTCCTTTTAGTGCTCAGTGACTAGAATAACTTTGTGTAAGACACTCGGACTCCTGAGAATGGGTCAGTAAAGCACAGTGGGAGGAGATGAGAAAGTTGACCCAGTATATAGGCAAATGGCATGGAGAGATGAGATTTGCTTCTCACGCTGTGCTTCCGGATGTGACTTCTAACACCCTGCATTTTCATCTGAATAGTCAAACTCTTCTTGTAAATTATAGATTGAAACTACGAACTTTGCTCTCTTCTTGAAGGACTCATAGGCGAACTGCCAGGACCTATCTTGGTTTCCCTGGGCACCAGAAATGTGTACTGCAATTGGTTTTTAGGTCTGTACAACACTGTTTTGGAAGTGTCTTAAAAGTATGTTTTTACTCAATTCTCAAACTTTGCAAACCAATGGGATGTTGTTATTTCCGTTTTACTGATGAAGAAACAAATGTTCAAGAGTTTGCACAATTCAGTTCCTAGTTATTGTATTCCAAGGACAAATCTCTTCCTACCAGGTAGTACTTCCTGTCTTATTGAAACAGAGAATACAATTGATGGGTTTCAGAGCTAACCTAGCAAAGTCGCATGCACATATGTGTTTGGGAATTCACATTTGAAAATGTTGCATAGACATTCGTTTTTCCTCATGCATGCAGCACCTGTGTGAGACTATCCATTTGAGTTTTGTCCTGCCTCTGAGGACCTTCAAGAGGGTACAGTTGAAGGTTGGGGGTGTAGCTGAGAGGCAGGAAATTTGCTAGCATGTGGGTTTGAATCCTAGTATTGCCAGAAAAAGCACATAACTGAGATGGGCAAAAACAGAGAGCACAAATCTACCTATCTACAGTGAGTCTCAGGAATGTGGTCGCTGCTGGCCTTATCCTATATGCTAGTTCAGTAATGTTTCAAACTGATACCAGCTAGCTGGTTTATTCTTTATAGAATGCTTACCATGTAAAAGGGTCACTGTGAGCACCATAGAACTGGATATCATGAAAACCATTACATATATTTATACACTTGGATATTTGGACTCAAAGAGTTTATATACCCAGGGGTAGTAAGTGGAAGAATCAGGACTCAAACTCTACTATTCTGTGATTTCTCACCCTGGTGGACAATGAAAAGTAGAAAAGTAGAAATAGAATCTTGATTCTAAACACATAGGTTCAGGTTTTATTCAATGGTGCTCTATAAATATTTATTAAACTGCCAAAATTTAAGAAGATTTTTGTTTATTGTCCTAATTTTCATCATTAATATTAGCGCACAAGTGCCAAATCCAATATTCTTGGCTATCTTCTGATCTATGTATATTAACTCAGAAGTGCAAAAATTTACAAACTTTGTATTACATTTCCCTCAATATTTCAGTCACATAATTACGAAGTCCTAGCATCACTTGAAAATCTAATTTCCACATTGAGTACACGAGCGGGGAACAGAGCCCTTCATGAGTCATTCAAATAGAAAGAGGTAAAGCCAGAAACTGGGAGACTCAAGGATCTCAATTCCAAATGGAATCAGTGAGTTAGCAATTAGAAAGTGGGTGGAACCCATGCAGGTCCTATCTGCACGTCTTCCTTGTCATTATACTTGGCCTTCCTTAGAAGACTGGCTTTTATTGTTCTCCGTAGCTCACAAATAAAGTGTCTCACCCCCTCTGATCTCTGCATCAGATGAAAAACATGCCCTCTGTCATCTTCCCTGCATGAACACAGACATGACCATCTTCCCTCAAATCATGGGAGGAATTGAATTCATGAACTGAGTTACCACCATCTGATGGTCAGATAAACTGGGGACAAGATGGCAATGAATTTGGTCATTCTCTTCCTGTTTCCTCATCTGTGCCCTCACTAAGCATATTTGGAAATTTCATCCAACATGTAAGTGAATATTTACCTGTGAACAATCTTAATAGGAACAACAACAACAACAATAATGCCAATATGTTTTTGAATGGATAGTGCATTCCACACAACATATTTACCTACCAGCTCCCCTCGGTCAGTTTGACAGTTATCCTTCCAAGGAGACATTATTGATTACAAGTGCTTTAAGGACAGGAAAACTACTAGGGACAGAGGTCAGGGTCAATGTCACACTGGCACTTGGAGTGTGGATTATGAATAAATGAGGCCTTGGTAGCCACAATACTCTTGCTCTTTCCATTGTACCCTAGTAATTCTGTAGCTTCAGGTATGACTGTAGACTCCAGGGATACAGATAGAAGAAGTAAAAGGCACATAAGTCTCTCTTGAAGGAGCTCAGTGTATGGCAGAGATTACACCAACTTTAAGAGATGTACATGCTTCAGGGCCTTATTGCTGCTTTTTATGTTTCTCAGAACATACGGGTTTAAGTGGACCTTAGGATCCCTCCGTGATGCCATGAGGAACAGCATGGGCAGCAGAGTTCCAGTCGCAAGGAACATCAAAAAGGAAAAAATGCCCCAGAACCTTCTGTGGGGAAAAGTTAATTGTAAAATTTATAGGGACTTGCATACATTATTCATCCTATTTCCTTGATTCTACAACACTGTTTTTTTTGTTTGTTTGTTTGTTTTTGAGACAGGGTCTCGCTTTGTAGTTCAGGCTGGCCCTCAGCTCACTATGTAGCCCAGGCAAGCCTCGAACTCAGCAGTCCTCCTGCCTCTGCCTCCGAGTGCTGGGATGACAGGCGTGAGCCACCACGCCTGGCACTGTGTATGTGGTACTGATTGCTGGTGGGCGTGAGTCACTACTCCTGGTATTGTTGTATGTGGTAACTGGGATCAAACCAGGGACCTTGCGCTTGCCAGGCAGGCGCAAGAACCACTGGGCTAAATCTCCGGCCCACTACATATGTATTATTAAGGGTCTCTTACCATCAAGGCTCATATTAAAGGTGGCTATTTTCTTTTTCCTTCCAATGTCTTTACAAGAACAGTGATGAACCCCATGAAACTGGTATTTTTAGAGTCAAAGGAATTTCAGAATTTTTCTCTTACTTCTAGATTACCACACCAAAGTAAAAGTTAGAGCTCCAGTGAGTTGTAAGAAAGGTTGCTTCCATCCTGAGTCTAAATTAAATTCAAGTGTCTCTTTCACTGATAGATAACTGGCTTCCTTCTAGGGCTCTGGCTAAGAACACACTTTTACTTCTAGCTTTTGATTTAATAATGTTTCCTAATGTATTAGGCACTAGACAATGATTTTATGGGATAAGGAAGAATTGAAGGAGCTCGATTACTTATGATGAACAACATATTTTATGCTCAGAATGACATCACATCAAATTAATGAGTATGTTAAAATACAACCAAACAACCTCTGTATGTTAATGAAATAATGATAGCTATGGTAGCTCTTGCAAAACATGGCTAATTTTATGTACAATAACAGCATTCATGTCAACAAACAATTATAAATGCACTTCCAGAGTCTGAGCTCAACTCCTTTCAACTAAGCGGAGATATAATTATGCATAGAACAAATTTTGCTTGCAATTCAAAGTGTGGCTATGTGTGAGGGGTTACAATGGCTACAGAATGAAAAGCAACACTAAGCTGTTCAGAGAGACTAATGGGAGTTTTAAAATGTCAGCTGTCTGGCAGGTCCTGGATAAGAAGGAAAATGTCAGGAAGATTTGCAGATGGGCAAAGTCCCATCTGGTGGACAGTGGTTTGTAGCTCCATGTCAAATGGTCTTCCTGGACTGGTTTATAAAGATGACCTGTCGTGCAAAATGCTTTTCCTGAGGGGCCAGGAGAAGACAAGATGAAAGCTCAGAGCTCTTGTCATTCTATCTCCTTTTTATCACGTTGAGTGGTTGTGGAGCTCCACTCCAAGGAAGGCAAGAAAATGTATCTGTTACTCTTCTTGCTGGCCATTAACCACAAGCTGGGTTCTAATTTCTTTGGCGCCATTAGAACACTGGTGCCTGGACAGCCAGGCTACTCTGAATTCCTGAATTGCTGAGTGTAACTCCATTGAATGAGGGTGCGTGTGGCCTAAGAGGAAGTACCCACCTCTGTGTACGAGCTGCTGCTCATTTGTGGTTCTCCTTATGGACCTGACTGAAAGCAGCAAGTGTAAAATGTGCATGAATGATCCTGGGTTAGCTTAATCTCACCATAGGCTCTACTTGTAGGTTGGGCCCTGTATCCTTCCAGGCCAAGACATCCTGTAATGTAGATTGGCTAGAGAGAAACTTAGAAGATGCTACATCTCCCTGTGGCAAATTTATTCAATGACTCTTAGCATTCTTACTGATCAGAGGCTGGTTTGAAAACAATAAAATGGTATAAAGCTCAAAGAACTGTCCCAGCCATGGAAAAAAGGAACTGGTGAGGCCAATGTGAGGATTCAGTGGGAGGATCCATGTGTAATGTGGGACTGGGAGCCTGTTATGTTTACTTATTATTAACCGAAGCCAGAATTACAATTACGGGCACTGTACACATTGCTGCTTATCGCCCAGCCATTGGTGAAAAGGTAATGGCACCTTTTAACTAGAAGTCATTTAGAGTTCTGAGATAGCCTGCTTGAAGTGCTACCACATGCTTGAATACCGAGAGGATGATGGTTAAAAAAAAAAACAGTCATTCATCACTTTGACAACTTATTCTACTCAAGAGCTCAGACTCAGGAGTTTCCAATTCTCTTAAGATTTATTAGTTATTAATCACTTTGAGTTAGTGTCTGAAAATGTACTGAATGCCAAACATTATATTTTATGTTAAGGACACCTATAGAGGGTGGTCTAACATTTTAATTTTTCCTCCTACAAGACAGGGATCCCAGCTGCTTACATTCTGCTCCTCTTCCAACTGCAGAGATGTGGCTATAAATTTGACATACGGACTGTATGTGTTCCTGCCCTCATCCATGCATGCATCATTCAACAGCTATACATTAAATGTCTCCTGTGTATCAGGTTACTACTGTCTTAGGGGGCAGGAGATAAATAGTTGCAAAAGAAACAACATCTTTTTCCTGACTAATGAACATGTGATAGAGCCTGGCACAGGAACATGTAATTTAGGATATGCATGTTAAGAAATACTATGAGGTTGCGGAGAAAGAGCTGGCTGTCTGGAAAGCTTTCATCAGAAGCCGACATTGGAGGTAGAGGAGAGATGAGCAGAAATTTTCCAGGGGAGGAAAGCAAGGAAAGAAGATGACTTATTTGGAAGTAGAGCTGTAGAAATTCAGGGCTTTGTATGTAAAATTAAGTCTGATGAGAAATGAGGTTGCCTTGACAAGAAGCTGGGAGTGACCAGAGGCCGGAGTTTGGCCAAAGGAAGTCACAGGGGTGCTTTGGCTTTGGATTGCTTTAAATGAATAGATTTATGCTTGCAGGAGACTGAGTAGCATTGCAGAGGGCCCTTTATACCTTCTCCTTCCCCCACATAGTTTCTTCTGGTGAAGTCTTTGGAGTAGCCGGTTAGTTGCCAGAGATTGTGAAGCAAGATTAGTTTAGGAGGATGTTGGTAGATGTCCAGGGATAAGGCTGAAGGCAGGTGAGGCTGTCAGGGAAGGCAGTGGGTTTATATTTGCCACTGGTGTGTTTGAGGTGCTTGTGGGCCTCCGGGCAAAGAATTCGCTCAAGTATTAGGTCAAGGACTGGAACACAGGATGATGTAGGTATCTTGAGCACTATGCAGTTAAATGAAGTGCCCCAAGTAGGACTCAGAGAGTTTCAAGAGAGGCAAGAAAGACCTAGAATAAAACTCTTAGACTTCTTAAAGTTTAAGGGCCAATCAGGGTGGAAGATTTGGCAAATGAGCCCAGGGGGAGCAGCTACAAAAAAGGCAGAACTAGTAGACACAGAGTATTGAGGTTTGAATATGGTTGAGGGTCCCCAACACTTCCTGTGCTGAAGTCTTATCCCCATTGTGAAGAGTGAGTGGATAGAAAAATCTCCAGTAGAATATTTGAAGGTGGGACTTTTGTAGGTGATTAAGATTACATAAAATCAGGCCAGAGATTTAGCTCATTGGTTCTGGTGCCTGCCTAGCAAGCTCAAGGTCCCTGGTTCGATCCCCAGTAACCACATGCAACAATATCAGGTGTAGTGGCTCATGCCTGTCATCCCAGCGCTTGGGAGGCAGAGGCGGGAGGATTGCTGAGTTAGAAGCTTGTCTAGGCTACATAGTGAGCTCAGGGCCAGCCTGAACTACAAATCGAGACCCTGTCTCAAAAAAAAAAAAAAAAGGATTGCATAAAGTCATTAAGGCACTCATGGCTGGAATTTGGTGGCGTTACAAGAAGAGAGTGAGAGAGCAGAGGAGGCACACATGCACCCCCTGCTTCGGTGTGATGCAATGAAGAGGACCCTCTCCAGAAGGGAGCCCATGCCAGCACCATGCCCTGAATGTCCAAAACTCTGAGTCAAATAAGGCTT
Organism: Thryonomys swinderianus; assembly: GCA_004025085.1. Taxonomy (NCBI): domain Eukaryota; kingdom Metazoa; phylum Chordata; class Mammalia; order Rodentia; family Thryonomyidae; genus Thryonomys; species Thryonomys swinderianus. The sequence goes on along the minus strand of PVIC010016544.1, from coordinate 14,700 downwards.
GTTTGTTTATAAAGTTAGACTTCACTAGGTTTTTCATTATGTAATGAAAAATTCACTAATACATTAAGGAACATCATAAGATGTTATAGACCGCTCCACAGAATCAAGTTGTCCTTAGAGTTTACTTAGAAGTTTAGGATGTTTCCAAAAACAACATTTTTAACCACATCAAGATGTGTAGGGTCTAACCACGTCCCCTCTGTGAGCACTTCCTGTTTGGTAACAGGGATGTGTTCCGAAGGCTTGCCAGGACACTGCTGCCTTTGTGCCATTGCGAACTATGCCCACAGGTGCACAGCTTTGCTGCTGACACCTGTGAATGATGAACACCATCCAGATCTTGCAGGACGTGAGCCTCTGAGGTCCTCTCTCACATCCAAAGGGGCCGGGGCAAATGTATGATACACTTTGCTCCTCCAGGGATAAAGTCTGGTAAGGATAGCAGAAAAATAATGCTACCTGTTAGGAGTCCCCTCGAGTTTAAGGGTATGTTGGGTGGATCTCTGGATGCATTTGGGAGCCTCTGGGATGATCTGAGAACTTTTGGGGGCATTTCCTGGGGAGACAAGGGTGCAGATGGAAGCAGTTTGGATTTGATTAGCCCTGTGCAGTTCTAAGCTGCTCCATGGTGCTCTGCATCTGCCACAAGAGGCTCTTGGGACTTTGAGTACCAAAATTTGTATGAAGTTTTTGACATATGAAGTGCTCTTAGGAGACTTAGTAGAGAGCTCATGGCCTATTTGCTTGGCAGCCCTGTAGACAGAGTAGGCCGATGATTCACCTCAGGATCCAGTGCTGCTCTGTGCTCCGCATAAACTTTTTCCACGTAGACCTGAGGTGTCATCTTTTGTTCTCACCAGATGGGGCCATCTGATGCTTGTTTCTACGTCTACTCGGCCTTTTCTGTAGGAAACTCAGTGTCTAATCTGATATGCTAGACTATGCTTCTTGGGGGTTGGGGAACTGTTGTTTATAAAGTCAGGCTTCATGAGGTTTTCATTAAGTAGTGAAAAACTCACTACTACACGAAGGAACACCATCTGATGTTGTAGACCACTCAACAGAATCCAGTTGTGAAGCTCTTTGAATTATATTGGCTGCCTCCTACAAAACTTGGGGACGATGCCCTGAGTGCCAGTGTCAAACATAATAAACAAAATAAACATATTTTGACAAAATAAACCATTTGGGCGAGAAGGCTTGACTGGTGGAAACGGCCCATAAGACGACGTCTACTGCCCTTGTGTATTCTTACTTAGCAGGGTACATCCTGGCTGCATAGATGTGCACAAAAATTACCATGCCACAAAACCTTTCCAAAATCAAACTTTTGATAATACAATCTATGCACTGCCAGCATTGACCCCTGAAAGCCTCTTCTGATCCCCTATGGAGATGAAAAGCTGCCGTGGAGGACACAGTCACCAACTCTCTGTTTTCTCTTGTTGCACATTTGCCTCTCTCCCATCACTGTCTTTCCAGGCACTGTCTTTCCTCGCTTTTGGGCGAGGGCTTCATGATTGATCCCGGGGGAGGAGGTCTGTTGCCTTACATCACGCCGAGGCTGTTTTGTGCGGATGTTTGGAAAAGCAACCCAAAATAAATAAATAAATAAAAGTGCCTGTGGTAAACGCAGACTCAAAGGCTGCTGTTTTTCATTTGAAGTATCTATAGACAGACTGGATCTTCCTCTTTAAACAAAGAATCAGTTGGGCATCTCGTAGGCCTTTGCCCTCGCTTTTGAACTAAAAAGAACTTGAGTTATCCCACAGACAACCGCCTATTATTTAACATATATTGCCCCCTAGCAGGTGCCTCGGTATTGCAAGGAATGAATTCAGACATAGATTTCTCTTACCCAGTCTCTGGCGAGTTCATCAAGAGGCTAGACTATTCCACAGACCATCACGGTTTGGAATTTGAATGTCAGACCCAAAAGGCGTGCGTGTTAAAGGCTTGGTGCCTGATCTTATCGGGCAGTTGTGGAACTTTTAAGGTGTGGGGCTAAGATGGAGGTTCCGGATCACTGGGAGTGTACTCTTGAAAAGGATCAAGGGACCCTGGCCACATCCTCACCCTCTCTGCCCACTGCCAGGAGGCGAGTGGTTGAACTCCCTAACGAGCCCTGCCCGTGATGTGCTTTCTTGGCACAGGCTCCCCGGCCACAAAAGCCCAACCAATTGTGAATTTCCAAAACTGTAAGCCAAAGTAAACACTTTTTCATTATAAGCTGATCATCTCAAATATTTGTTATATTTATAGAAAGGTGGCTAGCCTATCAACTAGGGATAAACAACACCAAAATGGGAGTACACTTTCCTTAGAGGAGTATTTTTCCAAAGTAAGACACTGTGAGAAACATTCTAATTCCTAGCTATTTTTTTTTTTTTTTTTTTAGTTGAGACAGGGTGTTGCTTTGTAGTTTAGGCTGGCCTTGAACTTACTGTCTAGCCTAAATTAGCCTCAAATTCAGCAATCCTCCTGCATCTGCCTCTCCAGTGCTTGGATTACAGTCATGAGCCACCACACCTGGCACTGTGGTATGTGGTAGCAGGGATCAAACTCAGGACCTTGTGCTTGCCAGGCAGATGCCGATCCACTGAGCTAAATCCCTGGGCCAAGCTTTTTTTTTTTTTTTTTCTTTAAACACAAAGCACTAAACATTGATTTCTGCAGACTGGAAAAGAAATAAAAAATTAAAGTGATCCTAGAAGAAGCTGGACAGTCACATATGACCAACAACACTCATGACTAGGTTGAGTTTATACGGATATGCATTCAGACAGGGTAAAACAGTGAGTGATAATGAGGTGTTTTTTTGTTTTGTTTTGTTTTTGTTTTTTTTAGACAGGGTCTCGCTTTGTAGTTCAGGCTGGCCCTGAGCTCACTATGGTGCCCAGGCAAGCCGCCGCGAACTCAGCAAACCTCCTGTCCGTGCCTCCTGAGTGCTGGGATGACAGGCGTGAGCCACCACGCCCGGCACTGTGGTATGTGGTGTTGATTGCTGGTGGGCGTGAGTCTCCACGCCCAGCATTATATGTGGTTACCGGGATCGAATTCAGGACCTTGCACTTGCGAGGCAGGCACCAGAACCACCGAGCTAAATCTCCGGCCCGATAATGAGGTTTTTAAATCAGAGAGGGTTTCCTGAGGACCTGCTACACTCAACTGAGTGTTGTTTAGGGTTTTGCTCACAAATCATTGTGTTATGACTACATGTCTTAAAACCCGTTTCTCCCTATTTCCTTCTATGCCTCACCTTCTAGGTAGTCAGAACTTCTACGCCCTTCAGAAATGGTATGTTTCCCACCATGCTCTTTGATCACTTAGCTGTTTTTGAGACGCCCACGGCACGTGGCCAGTACCATGGTGATGTGCATGTGTTGCCTGTCTTTCTCGGTTCGGACTCCCTGAGAGGCTCTCAGAGACCTTGCTTGCTGACCTGCCACAGTGTAGTGTGACCAAGCTGGTTGGTTCAGGTCTGTGCTTTGCCACTCCTTACCTGTCTTTGGACCTTAGTGTTCTCATCTGTAAGCTGGGAAGATGGCCATCTTCACAACTTTTGGGAAGATTAGAGTCTGACCTGCCCTAATTGGTACAGATATTTAATAGTAATTATTGTGCAATATACTGAGTTTCCAGTATTTGTATCCATGGAGCTAATGGATAAAACTGAAATTAGATTTTTGATTAGTGTTTCCTACCTACTAGAAGATGAATAAAACTTGAAGGTGTTAATTTTCACTCAACAGAGACTATATATTTGTTTCTATTATCAATGTGTGATTGAATGAAGTATGTAGGAGCAAAACACAATTTGGCCAAGGACGTTTTCTTTTTCTACATTTCAAAACAAATATCTTTTACATTTTATTGATGTAAGAGGTGGTCAACTTTCATTGTCGGGGTGTCCTCTCTTGATCATTTTTATGCATTGATCACTAAATATATTAGCTTTGTAAGACGTAGACTGGCAAACACAAGGCAATGTGTCTCCATCATTAGAGTTTAAAAAGTGTATGCCAAGTATAGCTTCAGAGCTGCCTAGTGTTCTCGTATCAAGGGAGAGACACAGAGAAAGCCTGCCCGGTCCCCTCTCTCAGATAGCTGGGCACCCTAAGTGTTTCCTACGAAGGCTGGACAGGCTTGGGTGCTACTGAGCATGTCTTCCAGGTAAACTCCACGTACTTACTGCACACCCAAAGTCCCAGCAAGGCAACTGGGAAGCTTCCTGTTTCTTTGGACATCAGCCCACTTCCAAATTAATCCTCATGAAGACTGGACCCTGAAATCATTGAATTGATGTGTGGCTCTTGGTACTTACGTTGTTCTATCACAAATGAACAAGATATGCCTCCGGCTACTGGTAGAAATCATTCCTTTTTTCAGCCTGAAGACATTGCATGAAGCTTAATGCCATGCCCTTCATACTTTTAATTCACTTCCCTGTTCAATTAATATAATTACAAAATAAATCTAAAACTAATTATTCCTGCATATAATTACATATCTCACAACTCGGCATTTGCATGACAAAGGCAGCCAGAGCGATTATGACAATAGTTCCTAATAGCTTGGAACTGTGACTTAATTGCAGTTTAAGTTGGCACTGGGATGTAAACAGCATCACTGCTATTATTTCAGGATCATTGCACTGTAAGGGAGAACAGTTGCCAATTAAATTTTGGTAGAAGGGTCAGCAGGTTCCGTCAACAGAAGGAAAGTGGGCAAAACAGTGAGGAGATGGGAAATAGAATGACATGGAACTGGTTGGTGAAGTTGGGATCTCGACACAACAAAATTAAAAAACAAACAAACTTTCCGACTGCCCAACATCTTACGCAAGTAACTTGGATTCATGAAACGTCCGTCTGTGTGACAACTAGGAGTCTTACCCTCCTCCCACTGGCTCAGTTTGGCTGTACACTCATTATTTTTCCCTTTGGGTTGCCTGTCATCCCTTCCTCTCCTCTCTGTGCAGTCGCTGGGTGCAGTTTAGAAAGATCCGAGTCTGGTGGTGACACTTCTCTGCTGAAAATGACGCAGTGGCTCTTCCTGCCTGGGAGCAGAAGCTGCTGCCGTGTTGTCAAGCAAAGCTTCACAGGAGCGCCGAGACAGGCTGCTTCTGCCCACCCTGTATCGTCTCCCCACTCCGGTTCCTCCCATTGCCAGTATCCTCAGTGTCTGGACGACTTGCCATGCTGTAAACGCTGCTCTTAACACCTGCATTTGCCAAGGCTATGTCCACCTGTGTCTCTCTTATTTGCCTTTGAGATACAAACAGAACTTCATTTCTCAGGCCTTCTGTGACTCCTACACACAGGGAAATCTGCACTGCAGATGCTGCTCCACATCCTGTTTTTAATTCCTCAATTGCGCTTCACACATCTTACCATTCTTTCTGATTATGAATTGTCTTTTGCATGAGACTGTGCTTGCACGGCAGGCAGCTGTCAATCCTGCCTCTTATTTTTCCCTAGAACTTTGCTGTCTGCTAAGTCCACATGCCATTGTCCAAGTTTATTTATTTATTTTATTTATTTTTTGAGACAGGGTCTCACTTTGTAGTTCAGGCTGGCCCTGAGCTCACTATGTAGCCCAGGCAAGCCTCGAACTCAGCAATCCTCCTGTCTCTGCCTCCTGAGTGCTGGGATGACAGGCGTGAGCCACCACGCCTGGCACTGTGGTATGTGGTATGTGGTATGTGGTATTGATGGCTGGTGGGCGTGAGGGGCCATGCCCAGCATTCTATGTGGTCACCGGGATCGAACTCAGGACCTTGCAATTGCGAGGCAGGCGCCGGAACCACTGAGCTAAATCTCCAGCCCTGTCCAATTTTATTTTTGACACAAAATGTTTGTTCTTGGGAAGAGAAGATGGAGGAAGACTTAGTAGTTGTCTCTCAGTATTTGATGGACTGTGAAACAGGCAAAGGTGTAGGCTTGCTTGGCATGGGCCTGGGAATAAAGCTTGGTCAGAAGACCCAGTGAGACAGATACTGGCTCAGTATACAGAAAACCTTCTTAATCATCAGCTGCTCAAAGAGAAAACTGTCTCTTGAGATGGGCAGTGAGTATCCACTGATGGACTTACTTAGGTTGAGCTGGAGGTGTTGCAGAAATTATCTGCATATGACTTGTATGACCACAATGGTTTGCTTTCTCTTTTGAGGCATAATAACGAAAACATGGCATTGCTATTCAATATCCTACCATCGTTTGTTTCAAAGAAGATAAAATCATAAATTCAATTGCCAGAATCTAGATTTGCCTATATCCATATCCTCACATTCTTGATATTAATTATTGAATGTTAAAGGTAATCAACCTTTGTGTGACCAGGAAAATTATGAAATATATGATATAGTTTTAGAGAGGTTTATAACACAATTAACACTTAAGATTCTGATTTTTTCAAATGATATTTCACATTGATGGGGTGTATCTTAATAATTCTTAAAGATGAACTTAAAAAAAAACTTGTACTTTACTAATTTAAGCCTAAAGTGATATAAACATTGTTAAAATTTTTACTTATAATCAGTAGATTTTATTAATTTGACCCTTTTTGGTTCTGCCATTACCTGTACATTTTGAGAAATAACAGAAATTCAAAATGCATTTTCTAGTCATTTCACTACAGTAATAAAAGTGCCATCACTGTTCAAGATTTCATATATTATATCACTTTAAGCTTCCTTTTTTCCTTATTGTAACAGTAGGGGGTTGAAATAAAGGATTATGGTGAGTCTGAGATGCTGGGCCACTCTGATAGTATAAAGCTCATTGCTCATTTTCCTCTCTTAGAAACCCGAGTTTTATTGTAAGGGGCAAATCTTGTATGACCTCTTTATGTTATGAGACTTCCTAAATACAGTTTTCTATTATCTAAATACAGCCCCAGAGGGAAATTGATTCACATTATTGTAAAGTAGGCTCACAAAGATGAATACGGTTATTTGAAATGGGATGTGTCTGAAAAATCATTTGGCTGCAAATGAGGTGAAGTCCTTCCAATTAGGCTTAGGACAAAGAAATTGCCTTTGTACGTAAAGTTTGTCGCATTATGGAACAGAAAGAACACAAGCCATGCTTTCTGATTCTTCTAGTTAATCTAAAGATATACACCCTTTGAAACAGAGAAACTTCTGGTTCAAAACAGGCCTGCAGGTGACCAAGCTGTCACTAGCTAAGCGATTTCTTGTACACTGGCTCTTGTTGACTCAGGGAATCACACGGCCTTTACGCACAGTCAGCTATCAGTGAAACGAGGCAGAAATGCCTACTGAGAGCTCAGGGAAACCTCGCGCTGAAGCCTTGTGTAGAAGTGACGGCATGTAAAATTTATCTTCAGGAGCTGACGGCAAGGCGGCTAAGATAGCTCTAATTTTGGAAGGTATTTGAAGTGTTAGATCTTTTTCTCTAGTTGCCTAATTTCCTCTGTGGCTCTATGTATTATACTACTCAGAATATTTTCTTTTACCATGCCTAACGTTCTTTGCCTTTCCTTTGTTACACACACTAAGGGAGGGTTACGCAGTACTCAGTTTTTGAAGCAATTCTGGAAGTCTCCTTTCATGTCTTTGTAAGATGTCATCTAAAAATAGGTGAGTGCTATTGCCAAGGATTATCCAATGGAAAGACGGGGTTGTAAAAACATGGTGCGTATTCATCCACTTTATTCACTGAATCTGACACTGCGCGACTTCTGGCTCTTCTTCAAAGTCAAAATGACGACAAAAGGCAAAGGCTCTGAATCAACTAAGGCGATCAAGGCGGCCATATAGCACAGTTCATGAGACTCATGAAGGATAACATCCAAAACTGCTTCAGAAACAGTAAGAGTGAAGGGGTAAGTGCTTTCAAAATGAGAGAGAGTATTTGGAGGGGAATTCATGATAATGTGTTTTTAGAATAATAAACTGGAAAGTTTTTTTCTAACGTACTTTGTATGTGTGTGAATATTTTCTTCATGTGCAGATACAAATATTTTTAAGGTTATCATCTCTATATATAATCCCCTGTTTAGTCTTAAAATTTATCTCTTAAGACAACAGTTGTTAGGGATTAGTGTCAGTGATAACCTAATGGTCTCATTGCCATTTCTAAAGAAAGAATGAAGGATCAAAAGATACATGGTAAACATGACATTAAGAAACAGTTCTGAGTGATCTATTTGTTACATCTGATAAACCTACACTGACATATCATTATCATTCATACATTAGGGCTCACTCGGTGTCGGACATTCTGTGGGTTTGGACAAACGTACACTGACACACATCTACCATTATAGCGTCATTCGCAGTGATTTCACTGCCCTAAAAATCCTGTGTATGCGCCCTTCCTTCCCACCAACACCTGACGACTACCGATCACTTCATAGGCTCCATAATTCTGAGTTTTCAGAAAGTCATAGTTGGATTCATACCACGTATGGCCTTTTCCAGGTGGCCTCGCTTACTTAGTAATATGGCTCACTTTCCCTCTATGTCTTCTCATGTGCCGAATGCACCACGCTAGTGCTGGGTTCTTGCGATGAGGGAGGCAGTGCGTATGGTGGTCAGGGATACTGTAGGGTACAACTTCCTCTCAATTTTGCAGTGAAGCTAAAACTGATCTCAAAAAAACAATAAAGATATTTAAAAACAGCATTCAGAAAAAGAGAAATGGAGGGTTTTCTTACTAACTCTCTGAGGATTCTAGGAACAAGTTGGTATAGTGTGATGCCACAGCCACTGGTCTTGTCTTAGTGAGAGACAGTGCAAATTTTATATTTCTTCTTCTCTAAGTCAGTTTGTTATTTTATTTTGTGTTCTTTGTTTATTTCTTCTTCTCTAAGTCAGTTTGAGATTAAATATTTCTTCTTCTCTAAGTCAGTTTGAGATTAAAGTTTGTTTTTTCTAGAAATTATCTCTCAGGGAAAGAAATCATTGAGCATATCTACATGTTGAAAGTGAACGTTGACCTCAGTGTAAAGGGTAGATTGAACAAGGAGCACGATTAGGCATCAGAAGAGTGGAAACAACCTAGGTTGGAGATTAAGAAGGTCGCAGCGCACCAGAAGCAGTAGAGGAGCTAAAAATAGAGGCTGCGATTGGAAGGATTTAGGAAGAGAGAATTAGGAAGTCCTGATCACAGTTGAAATCTATATAAAGGGAAGTTTTAAGAAAGATTTCTATGTTTCTGCTGGGAGTTTGATAGTAGGGTGACTTGGAGATATGTTTGAATATTATGGGGAAAAAGTAAGGCGGGAGGATCACATGTCTCAGTCCAGCCTGAGCATCTTAGAGACTTAGGGAAAACCTTGTCTCAAAAACAGACAAACAAATAAGCAAACAAACCAAAATACAAAAACCTCTAGAATATTCCTGGGGATGTAGATCAGTGTGAAGACCTGGGTTCACTGCCCAGTGCTGCACAAAACTGAACCAAATAGAATCAAACTGAACCAAACCAAATCAAAAGAAACCGGAAAGTTTGACAAAACAAAGAACACAAAATAAAATAACAGTCTCAAAAGTCAGGTTATTTCCAAATGAAATAATTTCAAAAATGAAATTATAGTTTTCAAACTTCTCTCATTCTTATCCAATCTCTATCTACCTTTCTGGGGCAAAACAAATTTGAGCTGAATAGTTTTGGTTAACTTTCATTTTATAAAACTGTATTTTTTTTCCTGATGCACTAATCATATGAAGCACTAAGAGTTCTCTCAGTTGAATGACCAAAGATGATTCTGTAATATTATAGGACAGGTATATGCATCAATAGCTGCAAAGATTTTCATAAGGAAAGAATTACCCACTCTAGAATCTCATTATTTTTTCTATTACAGTATCATTTTTACTTAGTGAATTTGAAGGAGGAACAAGAGAACCACCACTCTAATATGGATATAGCACTGGCTGTCTCTTCATTGGTCCACCCTAATTCTTCCTTACCTAGAACTTTCCTTCCCCTTCTATATGTTTCTAGGAAGTCTGTCCTCCCCTCTCATTACAGTGGCTGAGGCAAATGTCAATCAGAAAATCTTATTTCCATAAACACAGTGATTATTCCAGAGTGGGCCCATGACCTAAGAAGGGCCAATCTGGTTTTTGAGGGCTAGAAATTTCCCTGAGAGAAGGCTTCTCTCTCAGAGATCATGAACTATTTACTTTGGGCCTAGGAATGGTTCAGGCCCAACTTCCTTTCTGTTTAAAGGAAACTTTAGAGAATGAAGGTAACGGAAATGAAAGGTGGAGACACCCATGGGGAGGTGTGATGACGTCATTGAGGGGATGCAATTCATCCTTGGCTGAACACATTTCCCCTCCCTCTCTCCCTCCCTCTGTCTCTCCCTCCTTCCCTCTCTTCTCTTTCTTGTCCCCTCTCTCTCCTCTCCACCTCCTTTCTTCCCTCCTTTCTTTCCTTTCTTTCTTTCTTTTTTTTTTTTTTTGAGACAGGGTCTCGCTTTGTAGTTCAGGCTGGCTCTGAACCCACTATGTAGCCCAGGCAAGCCTCAAACTCAGCAATCCTCCTGTCGCTGCCTCCCTAGTGCTGGGATTACAGGCGTGAGCCACCATGCCCAGCACTGTGGTGCTGATTGCTGGTTGATTGCTGGTGGGCGTGAATCACCACGCCCAGCATTGTATGTGGTTACTAGGGATCAAACTCAGGACCTTGTGCTTGCGAGGCAGGTGCCGGAACCACTGAGCTAACCCTCCGGCCCTCTTTCCTTTCTTTTAATAAAGTTAAGTGTGCATTTCAAGAGAAAAAAAATACTAATTCTATACCCTGCATTAAATAGAGCTGTTTAACGCTCAATGTTAAAACTATCCAGATTATCATAAGGAAGAAAATATTTTAGTTTATCAAGAGGGTTTTTTACACTTGAAGATCTGAAAGCATTTTGAAACATGAAGGTTTTGGTGGAAGGAGAAAGTTTGCCTCTGAGAATATCTGTGACATGTAGAAAGGACATGTAGAAAGATGAAAACATAGATTGCTGTGTATTTTAAGTCAAACATCATTTCTTCAATATTAACGTCCCTCCTCCATTCCCAAACAATTCAACTAGCAGGAACCTTGTTGAATTCTACTAAGTATAAGAAATAACATTTTAAAGTCATGGTAACTGAATGGTTAAAACCAGAGCTGCCAACAGATCAATTATCAGGGAATTAATTTATACTGAGAATACTACTTTGTCTCATAAAAGTATACGGATGAAGACAAGGACACAAAATTTGTCTTCTTTAGTATATTCGAAAAACAGAATAGTGATTGGTCTAGAGTGGGCACATGACCTACACAGGGCAATCAGAAACTTCACTGAGAAAAGCTTCCCTCTCAGGGATCATGAGCCTTTCGCCTTGGAAGATTGACAGAACGAGAGACAGACAACTTGGAGAAACCCTACCACCCTGTTCCAGAATTTAAGAGTTAGAAACAACATTAAAAACAGTTTACTTCAGGGCCGGAGGGTTAGCTCAGTGGTTCCGGCGCCTGCCTCGCAAGCGCAAGGTCCTGAGTTCGATCCCCGGTAACCACATATAATGCTGGGCGTGGAGACACGCCCACCAACAATCAACACCGCATACCACAATGCCGGGCGTGGTGGCTCACGCCTGTCACCCCAGCACTCGGGAGGCAGAGACAGGAGGATTGCTGAGTTCGCGGCGGCTTGCCTGGGCACCATACTGAGCTCAGGGCCAGCCTGAACCACAACGCGAGACCCTGTCTCAAAAGCAAAAAAAAAAAAAAAAAAACAACAACAACAACAACAAAAAAAAACAGTTTACTTCACCACTTTCACTGCATGTCAGAATATCATCATACATATTTCTCCAGGATCTTAATTAATGGGATGGTGCTATGTGGAATTATCGTAAGCCTCTATTACCGCAGCATTATTGCAAAGGGATGACAGATACCCACAAACTTAAAATGAAACTTTTAGGATTAAGCCGCACGAATTCACGGCCATTGCACAAAGCTGTCAAATGCTTCCCCTCCCCCACCGCAGCAGAGCTCCGCCCCTCGTCCTCTCCTCTCCGTCGCCCTTGTCACCTCTCCTCTAGAAGTGCTTCCTGAGCTTGGGCCAGTGGTCCTTGCCTTACAGTCACACACACAACTGTTACTGTGTCTCCGCCGCGAGGCTGGGAGCCAACCGAGGCAATGATGATGTTGGCTTCCGTTCTGGTCCCAAATGAATTAATATGATTCCTGGCTCATAGGTAGTAGTTTATACATTTTAGGCTCAAATGGCAGTATCTGACTGCTGATTAGATGCAGTATGGCAGGGAGACTCTTGAATCAGTGCCATATATTTTATTTAAAAGATAGCAAATTTTACACCAAGTTGCAAGATAGGAACATACATCCAACTCAAGCTCACCTCCAATAGGTCCTTCCGCAGTTGCTTACCTCCCAACTGCCTTACTGTGATGCCACAGGTCCTGCTAAACATACAGAAAACTCATCTCTTGTTCTGGAGGTGGGCACTGGCATCATAATTTTTCAGATATTCCCAGGCAATTTTAACATCAAAGCAATAGATTCAGAACCCTGAATTAACTCATGAGTAGGAGGCTTCAGAGGATCCATTTGAATTTCCTGCTATTTTTCTGGAAACATTTGGATACTGGTCAAATAAATAGTATTTGTACTGACCACTCCTTCTCTGGCAGATATCTACATAAAGCACCTAGACAAGATTATTTGCTCTGAGCTGAGGGTTTAGCTCAGTGGTTCTGGCATCTGCCTGGCAAACACATGGTAACTAAATTTGATCCCCAATACCACATACCACAATGCCGGGCTTGGTGGCTCACACCTGTCATCCTAGCACTCCACTTGGGAGGCAGAGGCAGGAGGATTGCTGAGTTTGAGGCTCGCCTGGGCTACACAGTAAGCTCATAGGCCAGCCTGAATTACAAAGCGAGACACTGCCTCAAAAAACAAAGACATAAAACAAAAAAAATGTTTGGTCCTTTTATATGCAAAGAAATAAAGGCTTCATGGGTTTAAGGTAGCAGAGACAGGACATGGACTAATCTCTCTCAGAAGCCAGTCTCTGCCCTTTATGACACACTATTTGTTGAGTTGGTTATGTGGAATTCTACTTATGTTCCACGGAACCCTGGTCAGTGGCCTTGGGGGCATATAACTAATTTATCCTGTAGGTAATGAGTCATCCAGTCTTCCCCAAGTCAGAGAGGTAACAAGGAAATGAAAATGGAAAGGTTAATGTTCCACATGATTCTCAACCATTATACAGTAATGAGTAGTTTCCATAAAAGAAGCCAGTTGACATGCCTGTAATCCCAGCACTTGGGAGGCAGAGACAGGGGGATTGCTGAGTTTGCGGAGGCTTGCCTGGGCGCCATAGTGAGCTCAGGGCCAGCCTGAACTACAACGCGAGACCCTGTCTCCAAAAAAAGCAAAAAAAAAAAAAAAAAAAAAAAAAAAAAAAAAAAAAAAAAAAAAAAAAAAAAAAAAAAAAAAAAAAAAAAAAAAAAAAAAAAAAAAAAAAAAAAAAAAAAAGCCAGTTGAAAAAGAAAACACCAAATGAAATCCCTACTTATGGCTTTTATAGTTGAGAAGTTGTTTGTATGTCTTAGTCATTTAATACACAAATGAAATATCTTTGTTCTAGCTGCTGTATTATTTGCAAAAGCTATAAAAAATAGTTTGATAATCCCCTAAATCTTAAAATGGATGTGGCTATTCTGTTAAAATGCTAAGCAAATTCTTCATACAAAGACACATCTTTGAAAATAAGAAAAAATTTGTTTTTTAAGTTTTAAGGACTTCCTTAAAAAATGTTAAACTGTAAAATGTGGTTCTATGGGGGGTATGACAAGAACCCCCCAAACCCATAGATGCTAGGAGTGAGTTCTTGACCCCTGCCAAACAGTTCAGGGATGTTAACAGGCTGAACCCTCCCTCTCTTAATCCACTGCAGGCTTTACATGTAAATTAGAGCTCAGCTGGTGAGAAAATGCAATGATAGCCAGTGATTTAGGGACTATTTTGCTCTACATGACCTCAAGAGTCTAGCCGTATTTTCTAGCCTTAATAAAGTAATCACAATCCCCTTTGACTTTTGTTTCCTCGGAGTTACATACTGGGTTGCTAGGGAGATGGCTACAGTCCTTGTATGGCAAATCAGCAGGGAGCTTGGGGACTTGTTTTTATGTAGGAAGGGGAAGCTTGCATCGAAGAGGTCTGGTGGAACGCTGTCTTGGCACCCTGGCAAGGAAGTGAAATTTGTTTATCTTCGTATTTAACCTTGACGAGAGGTGACCATGATGACCATTTGTTGGGCGCATGTGTAATAATCCGGTATAATCTGCGTTTGGGGAGGCGGTTGCTGTCTGTGTGCTTCCCTGACCCTGCTCGCTGGTCTCGTAAGAGTCCTTTCAGGTATCTTCAGGATGTAAGTAAGAAAACTGAGGCCCAGACAGGCGAAGGAGGGTGGCCAAGTCTCCTGGATAGTATGCCGGAGCCGGGGTTTAAACACAGGTGTCCAGGCTCCGGGGCCTCCTCCGGCGCCGTCCGGCTCTGTCACCTCCCACGTGATATCTGCCTCCCTCCATCCCAGCTCCTCTCCCCGCCCCTCACCCCTGGAAGCTGGAGGAGCAGCCACGGACATTGGGAGCTTGCGGGGCTCTCACAGGGTCTGGATAGTTGGGGTCCCTGTCTTTGGGGGCTG
>PVIC010016543.1:7216-33525 GCA_004025085.1 Thryonomys swinderianus | reverse complement strand
ATCAAAAAAAATCTTATGATCCTTCCCTCAGCCTCCCCGAGCACAGGGATCACAGGTGTTGTCACTTGGTTCATCTCATAGAAAATTATTTACATACACTTGGAGCCCTTGGATCCACTCAGCGTCATGGGGATGGTCTTTCTCTCCTGTGCACTGAAGTGCGTGGGACACCAGGCCACGTGCAGAAGTCAGACCTGTTGGACATTCATTCCCTCTCACTTCTGGATGACACCAAAGTGTTTCACTGTGAAATTATACCCATTTTACTTATTATGGATTTCTGAAATGAAGTCAGTTTAGAGAATAATTCTTCCTTATTTATACTGAATGATTATTTTGTGCTATTGATTCAGTGCTTATGTTGATAGCATTTAGATCTGCATCACAGTTTCTGTGACCCTTAAATACGCATGAATCTGACAAGGAGTGACCATTCCCCGAGCATCTCTGAGGCCTTTTGAAGACACACCGTCACTGGTCATGACCTTGAGTGTCCTGCTCTGTCCTTTCTTTGCTTCTCTGAGTCTGAGAAAATTGATTGTGCACTATAACCAGATGTCTCTCATCTTATTTATGATTTGGATTTTGGCATGGAAACCTCTCAGGTCAGAGAGCTGTATATATATATATATGTTACATATATGTTACATATATGTTACATATATGTTACATATATGTTACATATATGTTACATATATATATATATATATATATATATAACAAGAGGATAAAGTCACAAAAAGAACTGCTTACCACAAGGAAATAAAAGGAGCACAACTTACAAAATTAGGAAAAAATACATAAATTGCACATCATCATGGATCAGAGCACAGAGCTCTTTAAGGGTGCCATCTCCTTCTGATTCCCTAGAACTGTTCACTCTGATTTTCTGTGATGATGAGGACCTATTGCTCTGGAGGAAGCCCCAAGACCTGCATCTTCAGAACTGAGCAGTGCACAAGCACAGCAGGGCTGGGAGGGTGCTCGCTGTCAGCCAGCTGTGCTCTGAGTACACACCAGCTACTAAAATCCTGAACTCCATCCTGGGACTAGCAAAGGGATGACAGATGTGGAGTGAAGTTATGGTCACTTGAAAACTCATGGCTGATGCATGACTCATCCCAGGAATGCTGGGACCATGGCCAAAAGTGGCTTGAAGAGAGGGGCAGGCCATGGTGTTCCTGTGCTCTTTCCTTTTGATTATTCTGTGATACATCAAATGTTCTTTCCTTAGGATGTTTACTTATACTAAGGTAACATTCCCTCTCCTTTTCCCAAGTCCAGAAATTATGGACACCACTTCCACATGTGCAATGTATAAGCCTGTGTGATTCTAATGAACTTTGCTATCAGCTGTCAGCTGGTAGGTTATTATCAACTATCTGCCATCAGCTGTCAACACAGTTGTCTGACTATGATCATCCCCAGTCTACTTCCCCAATGAAGGAAGAACCCAGAAAACTCTTTGTCTTCTCAGGACTGACAGGGTGTGAGGACGAAGTGGGCCATCTGTGAGTTGTCCTTGTAGGATGATACCCACGTGGAGACACACTGAGGAGCAGAAACCTGTGCAAATAGGAAATGAAAATGACTATTGTCCTTCTTTTAGGTTAATCATCTTCCTATCTCTCTCTGTCAGTTACAGAAAGGATAGGACTGACCATGAAGGAACAGCCTCCTGCTATGCCCAGACACACAGCTCTCTGCCAGGAGGGTCACCCTTTCTCTTGGTCTCCTCCTACACTGCATGACGGAAAGCACAGGAAGGACTCTGCCTACAGCCATGGGCCCTCTCAGTCTTGATGTCCTCCAACCACAGGGCTCATGTGAGGCTTTGTTTGGAGACTTGATCCTTAGTGGGCAGGTGCCCCCACTGGGAGCAGATGTCAGACTTACAGTTGAGGGGCAACTGCTGAGCATCACAGCTTTGCTCCCTCTTTATTCTGAGCCATGACTCCTCCCATCAGGGTCAGGACCTGGAAGTGAATGCAAATCTTTTCAAATTCATCCCCTTTTGGATTGAAAAGCACAGCAATGATGGGCTCAGGACTGCTGTGCCCACCATGGACAGGCTTTGCTCCATTCTTCTGCTGCTGGCCATCCCTGCCTGTGAGTCCTCTGCTCAGGGCTTCAGGGATGCAAAGGCTCCTGTCTTCACCTGAACCAACTTACCTTTCTTCTCTGTTTCTCTACAGGTGTCCTGTCCCAGATCAACCTGAAGGAATCAGGCCCAGGGCTGGTGACACCCACACAGACCCTCAGGCTGACCTGCTCTATGTCTGGCTTCTCGCTAAGCACAAGTGGTGTAATTGTAAGCTGGATCCGTCAGCCCCCAGGAAAGAGCCTGGAGTGGCTGGCACGTATTGATTGGGATGATGATAAGTTCTACAACTCAGCCCTGAAGAACCGGCTCACAATCTCCAAGGACACCTCCCAAAACCAGGTGTTCCTCACCATGACCAGCATGGATCCTGCAGACACAGCCACATATTATTGTGCAAGAATAGCACAGAGATTCAGTCTTGAGGGCTTCCTGTACAATATCAGGCTGGTCTCAGCTCCTCTTCCTCCCACATCAAGAAAATGTACACTTCCTGTCAGGCCCTGGGATTTCCTCTTCACACCACAGCTAGTGCCCATGACTTCCTGGTATGTCTTTAATTATTTATCACTTTCCCTTATTAGCTATTTATGCAGGGTAGATTCTGTGTTCAGCTTATAAAGGTGCATCAGGAAGGGAGGGTGTCTAGTACTTGAGCCAGTTGGGTCACTTATAGGACAGAATTTCTTCACCAGGCCCACAGTCCACACAACAGCAAGCTACAAATCATCAAAGCCTTTATGCAGTTACTAATTATGAACTTGAAAAAGCACCAAAGGTTAAAAGTATAGTGTTACAGTGCCAGGCATGGTGGCTCACGCCTGTAATCCCAGCACTTGGGAGGCAGAAGCAGGAGGATTGCTGAGTTCAAGGCTTGCCTGAGCTACATAGTGAGCTCAGAGCTAGCCTGAACTACAAAGCGAGACCCTGTCTCAAAAGAAAAAAAAAGTACGGTGTTACAGTTTTGATAGTAAATGTCCTTTTAAAATTCATGTATGGAAGACACTATGTTCCATGCAGCAAAGGCAGAAATGGGGCATAGAGAGGTGAAAAGATCCTGAGGGCACTGATGTGTTCAAAGGGCTAATGCATTGGTGAGACTGATAAGGGTGTAGCCCTCCATTTTATGTAATTCTTCTGGGTTCTTCACCTTCCTGAACCTCCACCCACTGTTGTTCCTCAAGGAAAAACTTGAGGAGACAACTTGGCCTATGATATGTTAAGTTATCTCAACCTGGGCTGTACATAGGTTCCTCCAATCCTCATCTATATTGACTGTCCCTTCCTTTGTTTCAGGCTTCTTCCCCTCTCAGGTGCAGGAGCTACTTTACACCCTTAAATGAAACCTCTTGCCAGGTTACCTGGTGTGTGGCATGGTCTTTGGTTGCCAGTGGAGTTCTAAGAGAGGTTATAGCTGAGTGGACCCAGGATGTGGGGTCTAGACTGATGAAGTAAGTCATCCGGTCCTGGCCTCCTGGATCACATCTCTTCCACAGTCCTTTCCTCTGGCTTTCTGTCTCCTTAATCTCTATCTGTCCCTTTTGGTTTTTCTTTCTTTTCCTTTCTCCCTGTCTGTGTCTCTGTGTGTCTGAGTCTGTGTGTCTGTCTGTGTGCCTCTGTGTCTGTGTGTCTGTCTGTCTCCCTCTCTCATTCTTGGCCACCATGGAGAGCAGCTGCTCTTGGCTGCACACTTCCACCACCATGATACTGTGTCTAACCACAGGCCCATAACCATGAAGCCAACTGTCTAGGGAGCGGCCTCTGAAACCATCAGTCCAGCTAAATCTTTCCTCTTATAAATTGATTATCTCATGTAATTCTTTCACAGTGGTAGAAAGCTGAATAGGACATATGAAGAATTAAAAATATAAGGATACTAATTCTTCCTGAAATTAAGAAAAATATTCTCCCATGTGCCTGAGTCATGTAATTTTGTTGTTCCTATGATAGAGGGTCATAAAGAATAAGAGTACAAAGGGGCTGGGAATTTAGCTCAAGTGGTATTGCACCTACCTTAGAAGCACAAGGCCCCAAGTTCGATCCCTAATGCCACAAAAAATAAAAAAAAATAATTTAAAAAAATCAGTGTACAAATCATCCTTCAGAGATTTCACATGGAATTTGCTGCTGCTAAATTCACAAGGGAGGTGAATTAAATGCTCAGATAAGTCAGAAACCTTGCACTTGGTAAAACCAATCTGATTTTTAAATACACACACACACTCACACACACACACACACTAGACTAAATCTGAAAAGCAGTGTTGTGAACATAAATACATAAACAAATAAAAATGTAGACAAGGACCTGCCCTGAGTGAGAGGCATCTCTCTTCCACACCATCAGGTGGACCCATGAAGGTGTTACCCTCCCCAGCATGTATGCAGACTCACCTTAGCTGAGCAGTGCTGCCAGGGAGCATCCAGGCCTGGGCCTTATGCTTGGCAGCCCTGAGGCAGGGGTGTGAGGGCAGCAAGCCTGCTCTTCACTTCTCTCCCTACTTCCTGGCACAGCAGAAGCAGGCTGAGCAACAGCCCTGATCCTGGACATGGACAATGACCAGGAGAGAGAGGAACCAGAGATCACAACTGAAAAGTTAATCAATAGGATATGACAAGGATGGAAATTCAAGTGTGTTTCTTATTGAGGAGTTCAAAGTAAATTAATAGTGAAGTGATAGAAAACTGATACAGAAGAGAAAATCAAATGTAAGATAAATGGGGGAAATGGAAATAAAAGAAAAAAACAAAAAAGAGAAAAATTCTCACATCCTCAATGTACACATTTAAATTAACTCAGATGAGAAATTCAAAGTGACTTTATCTGCTGTCAAATTCCACTACTTCTGTGACAATAAAACACACGTTCTCTGATCCCAAATGACCATGAACAGACATAGGACAGGCTGGACCCATATATAGCTTGTATATATTCATTTATATATAATATATATGGCTTATATAATAAATATTACATATAATAAATATTATATGTCTATGGCTATATATAATATATATGGCTTATATATTCATTTGTATATATATTGTATATTATATTGTTTATATATATATATACAATCAATATGTATTGTCACAGATAGAATAAAAAACTATCAATAAGAGTAGGAATCAATCTAACAAAGGAGGTGAAAGACCTCTACTCTGAAAACTATAGCACTCTGAAAAAGGAGATAGAAGAAATTACCAGAAAATGAAAAGACATACCATGTTTCTGGCTAAGAAAAAACAACATGTCAAGATAGCTAAACTCGCACAACTACTGTATAGATTCAATGCAATCTTCATTGAAATCCCAACGGAATATTTCAGATGTAGACAAAATTATCCAAAAATTCATCGGGAATCACAGAAGACCTAGAATAGCAAATGAAATTCTAAGCAACAAGGACTCAGTGTGGGGGATAATATGATCTCCAACTTGAAACTTTACTATAAAGCCACTGTGATACAAATTGCTTGTTACTGGCAAAGTAACAGACTTGAGAATCAGTGGAATAAATTAGAAGATCCAGAAATAAATCCAGATTCACTAAGCCACCTCATCTTCAACAACAGAGCCAAATATCCTCAGTGGAGGAAACATAGCCTCTTTAACAAATGGTGCTGGAAAAACTGGGTTTCAACCTGTCAAAGACTAAAGCTAGACTTACCTCTGTCACCATGTACAGAACTAAAATTAAAGTGGATTAAAGAATCAAACATAAAAGCAGAAACTCTAAGTCCACTGCAAAACAGGTTAGGTAAATCTCTTGGAGACACTGGCTGAGGGAATGACTTCATGAAAAAAAAAATCTGTAGCATGGGATCTAGCAGAAGAAATCAACAAATGTGATCTTTCTTAATTGGAAGGCTTCTGCACAGCAGAGAAAACCACCAGCAGAGTGAAAAGGTGACCAAGAAATTGGGAAAGAATCTTTATTAGCTATCTGTCACACAAAGGCCTATAGTCTAGGATATATAAAGAGCTCAAAAAGAACATCAACCCTCCTCAAATTTAACGCAATTCAAAAATGGGCAGCTGAAATGAACAGACACTTTTCTGAGGAGGAAGTAAAAGCTGCCAAGAAGAGTATGTGAAAAGTTCAACATCGCTGGTCGTTCTAGAGATGCAGATGAAAACAACACTAAGATTTCATCTCACTCCACAAAGAATGGCTGCTATCTTGAAATTAGCAACAAATGCTGGTGAGGCTGTGGAGGTAAAGGGGCCCTCTCCGTTGCTGCTGGTAATGGTACAAACTTCTATGAAAGTCAGTGTGGAGATTCCTAAAAAAACGAGGATTAGCGGTTCCATTTGACCCTGCTATTGCCCTGCTAAGAATATATACAAAAGAATTAAAAGAATCATATCAGGGGGCCGGAGGGTTAGCTCAGTGGTTCCGGTGCCTGCCTCGCAAGTGCAAGGTCCTGAGTTCGATCCCCGGTGACCACATATAATGCTGGGCGTGGAGACACGCCCACCAACAATCAACACCGCATACCACAATGCCAGACTTGGTGGCTCACGCCTGTCATCCCAGCACTCGGGAGGCAGAGACAGGAGGATTGCTGAGTTCGCGGCGGCTTGCCTGGGCACCATAGTGAGCTCAGGGCCAGCCTGAACTACAAAGCGAGACCCTGTCTCAAAAGCAAAAAAAAAAAAAAAAAAAAAGAATATATCATAGTGACATATGTGCACCATACTCATAGCGGCTCAGTTTGCGGTAGCTCCAATCTTGGAAACAACTCAAATTTCCAACAACTGGAGACCGGATAAAGATGGGGATCTTCTATAATAAGTATTACTCTGCCTTAAAGAATGATCATTTTGCCAGGTGTGATGGCTCACGCCTGTATTCCCAGCACTCGGGAGGCAGAGACAGGAGGATTGCTGAGTTCGAGGCTTGCCTGGGTTACATAGTGAGCTCAGGGCCACCCTGAACTACAAAGTGAGACCCTGTCTCAAAAAAAAAAAAAAAGAATGATAATTTTGAGTCATTTATATTCAAATGGATATAACATCATAGCATACTCATAAATGAAATAAGTAGGTCATGGATGTGTAAATATATCTGTTCTCTGATATGAGAAACTGAAGATGTTAATGAGCTCTAGAATGTACGATGGATATTGTGAAATAGAATGTATTCAAAAGCAAATGTGGTAGAGGGGTGAGTAATGAGGGGTAAAGAAAACATGTGATGGTAATAAAAAAGGTAAATAAAGCTTTTTTTTTTCTTTTTTCTTTTGAGACAGGGTCTCGCTTTGTAGTTCAGGCTGGCCCCGAGCTCACTATGGTGCCCAGGCAAGCCGCCGCGAACTCAGCAATCCTCTTGTCTCTGCCTCCCGAGTGCTGGGATTACAGGCATGAGCCACCATGTCCGGCATTGTGGTATGCGGTGTTGATTGTTGGTGGGAGTGTCTCCACTCCCAGCATTATATGTGGTTACCGGGGATAGAACTGAGGACCTTGCACTTGCGAGGCAGGCGCCGGAACCACTGAGCTAACCCTCCGGCCCAATAAAGCTTATTTGTTTACAGGCTGGGACTTGCGGGAAGGTTAGGCGAACAGGAAAAAATGAGAATTAAGTTGTGTCATATACTGGTATAAATTTCCAATATTGAGTGTGATCGTGATGTGCATATACAATGTACCAATAAAGATAAAATTTAAAAAAATAAAAAAATTACACATAATAGAAGCCAATCATAAAAACAAAATTTTTAAGCTGTGTAATCAATAAAAATAGTTAATAAACAAAGATCATGAAATCACACAGCCACTTTGAGAAGTAGCTTTACAATTTCTTGTGCTATCTAAATAAAATTCTCCTTCCCTTTCCTTATTTCCCCCATCCCCTCATTCCCTTTTCCCTTTTAACATATTTACCCTGTTTCATAATTTCTATCATACATTCTGGACCTCATTTACACCTTGAGTTTCTCATATTAGAAATAAGATACTATATTTACATAAAAAGGGGAAAGAAATATTTGACAAAAAAGGAAACAAACTTTATTTATATAAGAGCTTTGGGTGTGGTGAGGTGGGCAGGGGAAGGGGAAAAATGAGAATCAAGATATATTATGTACAGGCACCAAATTTCAGTGTTGACTGTATCTGTAAAATGTATATGTAAAATGTACTAACACTAAAAATAAATAAATAATATTATCATCTGAACTATATTTTATCAGTAGTGTACACATAAGAGAATCTAAACTGGACCTTCAGAATAAAAGAGCACACAAATGAGGAAGGAGAAGATATATTTTTCCCATTTGCAGGTAACATAATCATGGGTACGGGAAATTCCAAACAGTCATTAAAAGCTAAAGAATGCATGAACAAATTTTGAAAAATTTCAGGATATATATTTCACCAATTAGTAACATTCAAAAATACTACTAGTGAATGATTTGGCAAAAATTCATAAAATTCCTGTGTGAGTCTGATTCACAGGCCAGAGGGTCTATGATGGAAGCTGAAGAGTCTGTTCTCTGGAGCAGGAAACTGAACTGGAAGCCGGGGGTGACGTCCACGGTGATGGTGAAGCCTGGAGCTCCAGGAAAGAGTCAGAAGCAAAGCTTTGTTCTCTGCTTCTTCCATCCCGGTGGCCAGCTGAGTGATCATTGGCTCTCACACGCAGCACAGGGGTCTCTCTGTCCGAAATCCCTTGAAACACACACGGAACTCATGATCCCATTTAGTGGAGCAATTCTTGCTCAAGTTGACACGATCAGTTACACATCATGTTATATGTGAAAAAATCTCTATATTTTTATACATTTTATACTTATACAGTGTTTAAAGAATACTTTGGATTTCCTATTTTTTTAATTGAATTCTTTATTGGTACAATTTATATACATCTCAAAATCACATATAACATTGGGAAATTTGTACCAGTATATGCCACAAGTTAATTCTCATTTTTACCCATATCCCTACCCACTCCCCCCTCCTCCCCCCTTATACATGCTCTTTTATTTTCTTTCTGTATCATATTTATTCCTATTTTTGAACTCCTACTTCAATTAAGGACCATCTACTCTAGGCTGGATAGAGAGGTGGTGGTTTTTTAATAAAATGAAGTATTATACTGTCATAAAGAATGATACGTTTGAGTCATTCATACTCAAGTGGATGCACACAGATGTGTAAATATCATCTTTTCCCTGGTATGAGAAATTGAAAATGTAAACAAGTGGTCCAATGTAGGATAGTCACTGTAAAATAGAAAATATCTTAAGGGAAATGGGGGGTAGGGGTAAATAACTAGGGGAAAGAAAATAGTGTAATGGTAAAAAAGAGGGAAACAAACTCATGTATATAAGACGTGGGGGGCTGTAGGGTGGGTAGGAGAATGGGAAAAAATGAGAATTAAGTAGTGTCTTATAATGGTACAAATTCTCAACGTTGAGTGTGATCATGATGTATATGTAAAATGTACTTATATCCCAATATTTAAAAATGCCTTATCTACAAAAGCATTGTTTCCCATTTTTGAACACATGCTTGTCTGATATATTTTACTTACAGTATGGTCTTCAGGTGAATCTATTTAGCCAAAAATGTTTCAAGCTTATCTTTCTGGCAGAGTAGTAGTACACCACTGTTTTGAAAAAATGCATCTGCTTCATCCATTCCTCAGTTTTTGAGCATTTAAGCTGCCTCTACAATTTAGCCCTTACAAACTGTGCCACTCTAAACATGAGTGCATGCATTGGACTGATACAATGTGTTTAATTCTTTTGAAAAGATACCAAGAAAGGGAATAGCTGAATCTAAGTGAACCTCTACATCAGGGAATTGCACATCCTGTGTGCCTCTGGGATTTCCTTTTCACCCAGAGCTGAGCATCTTGACTTCCTGTGACTTCCTTGTCCAATTATTAATCACATGGCCATCACAGCTACTCACGCAGGAGAGATGCTCTGTTCTGTTCACAGCGGTGGATCATGAAGGGTGCCTGTTACCTGGACTGAGTGGGTTACTGATAGGACACAGCTTCTTCCCCAGACTCACATTCCACACAGCAGCAGGATACAAATCACTGAAGTATTTATTAAACTGCTACCTATGCACTTGGGCAAGCACAAAGGGTTAGTGTTAAAAGACCTGGAGCTCTCTGTAGTGGCCCCCTTTCTCTGCATGGAGTTCAGGATCACATTTTTCCCTTGGCATCTCTTAATGACCATCAGTGACACCTCACACTCCTGCATGAAAGTCATTGTCACCCACACCCTCTGCCTTATGAGCACTAGCCCTTACTTGTCCTGTGTTTGGCTGCCACTCGCCTCATATATGACTTGTTTGTAGATGGTATCCTGCTAAGACTGGGATCTTACCAAGATATGGATGAGGTTCATTCGTTCTGTCTAATTTTTGTAATAGAGACACTGGAGAGGAAAAGGGCAGGAATACCAAAGCCCCATATCTGATGAATGATGATCATGAGAGTCCTCGGAGGTAGGGCCAGGAAGAGTCTACATCACGACCATGCACAGGACCTTCGTAAAAGGTCTGTCCAGAAAATAAAATTAAAGACAAATCACAATGGGCTGACAAAGCCAGGATGGAAACCCTTAGCGTTTTCTCTACACAGTCATCAAGTGCATCGCCAACACATAATGACTGAGAGGAAATAAAATAGAAACCAGGGAAATCCCAGACCAGCAGCACCAGATACAGCAGGTCCCACAGTGAAGCTACAGGTCACAGGAGAGCACATCGCGCTGGCTCAGCCTCTTATACTACCAGCCACACAGACATGCAAATCACACTGGGCGCTGCCACAAGAACTCTCTGTCACCAGCAGGGCCAGTATGGAGTCTCCTGCAGGTGCCATGAAGATGCTGTGAACCCTTCTCTGCCTGCTGGTGGCTCCTCTGGATGAGAGTCCTGGGTTTCTAGTTGTTTACAGGGGCCTGGGAATGGGAAGGACAGACTCACCATGACCCTCCTTGTCCTCAGATGTCCTGTCTGATGTGACACTTCGGGAGTCAGGACCCAGCCTGGTGGAGTCATTGCAGACCCTGTCCCTCACCTGTATTGTCACTGGGGAATCTGTCAGTAGTTATGGGTGGAATTGGATATGGCAGCCTCCCTGGAAAGCTCCACAGTGGATGGGGTACTTATATGGAGTTTCAGGAAGCACATACTACAATGCAGCTTTCCAGGGCTGCTTCTCCATCACTACTGACACAACAAAGAACCAGTTCTCCTTGCAGCTGAGCTCCGTGACCACCGAGGACACTGACATTTATTTCTGTGCAAGAGACACAGTGAGATGACATCCGTGAGAGCCCACACAAAAATTTCCCTTCATGGGTCCTCGACCAGCAGGGGGAACCAATGATCACCAAATTCAGACCAAGACCCCAGGACAAACACAAAGTATATAGATCATCTACAACGACTGGGGTGAAGCTCACTACCCATCAAGCCCAATTCCACACTGATGTTCTTATCCTGTGTGTGAAAAACACTTCAGAATTATTTTCCAAAGAATTCTTTTTCAAAGATTTCATTCTTAATTCAAATGTTCTTATCAACTGAATCAATATCTGGCACATTATAAGGTACTTGCTGGTGGAAATATGTAGCATCTCACCCAGTGTTCTTAAGCGTGTGCTCTGGGAAGTGCAACACTCCATAGGAAGATCCATTATGCTAAAAAAGGATTAATTAGAAGGGGGAAAAGTAGCAAGGAATAGGAAAGGCATAAGCACAGTGCTCCTGAGATCAAATCCACAAGACTGCATGTGAGGTACATCCACATGATGTTCATGTGAACAGCTATGTGATGATCATAGTAACATGGGAGAAATAGTAGAAAATAATTACAGTTAATATGTTATTCAGACAAACTAAACTATTTGAGATAATATTACCTCAAACCTTATTCAGTATATAGAGAAAATTTACTATCATGTCAGATGGAGCATGTATTTTAGCACATCTGTCAGGAGAGGTTCCTAAAACGTATTACTAAAATTCTTCCTGAGCCACAGTGGCTCCACGCAGCAGTGTCTTGGCTTAGTACAAAAACATTTGTGAAAAACTAGTTGTGATTCTGGTGAAAATGGTGAGAGATATAATTTTATGTTCCAAAATTTATCATCCATGCCAAAGAATGCAGTAAGACTATTGGCTAGAAGTTCTGCAGTATTCTGGGGGAATCATATTCCAACTCACTTTGTCAGTTGTTATATGAGTCTATTTCTTGTTTCTGGAAGAGAATAGAAGGATGGATGAACAAAGAGAACAACTTATCAGAGGCTCATTTACCTTATGCTTCCAGATGCGCACAAGCTTCCCCCGGCTGCTGTCTTGTGGAGAGGGCGTCAGTCACCTGCAACCACACTAAGTCGAAGCTTTGGTTGGTGAGACAGCGAGTAGCCGGGAAACAGTTACTCTAACAACAAAACCACACACCAACAGCCTCTAATCTGTTACTCCAGTGGTGGGTTAATCAATAGCTGAAAGGACTCTCATAACCAATCACTTCCCACTATTTCATTTCTAAATATTATTATTTGAGAACTAAGTCGACAGAAGTTTGGTGCATGACTCAAACCATTTCAGTTGCTGTAAAGAGAGTTTCTGCTAGGCAGAACCTGGCAACATTTGCTAAAGTAGTAACCTGATTAAAAGACATGTAGAGAACTAGATAGAACCCGCCCCATGTGAGAGAGCCTTATTTTTTGAAGAAGTGCCGCATGTCCCCAAGAGAGAGCAGGGCATGCCCGAGAAGCCTCGCCCACCCCAGGGAGCACAGCTCAGGTCAGTGTCTTACCTTTAATTTTCTCCTCCTCCTTTTCCACCGATTCATTTTTTAAAATTTATTTTTTCCATCCTCTCCTTCCCCACCTCTCTACCTTTATTAGTATAACTATTAACATTTGTGAACATCTAAAAAATAGTGTATGTCATACTAAAGCTGTTGAATATTTTTCTTTTTTTTGTAGAGATAAAGTTGTTCTATTTAGTAGATATGTACTGTAGGTTAATAATATGTAAACATGGGCTGGAGGGTTAGCTCAGTGGTTCTGACGCCTGCCTCAAAAGCACAAGGTCCTGCGTTTGATCCCTAGTAACCACATACAATGCTGGGCATGGAGACTCACGCCCACCAACAATCAATACCACATACCACAGTACTGGGTGTGGTGGCTCATGCCAGTAATCCCAGTACTCGAGAGGCAGAGGCAGGAGGATTGCTGAGTTGGAGGCTGTCTGGGCTACATAGTGAGCTCAGACCCAGCCTGAACTACAAAGTGATAACCTGTCTCAAAAAAAATACAATAATAGGTAAACATTTGGTTTCTCTTAGTATTCATATCATAAATATAGATCTCTTTATGGACAGATTACATTTAATGGTATAATATACTAACCTGGGGTTAATTAGAAACTGTGAAAAATAGAAAAAGTCACACATGACAAATAACACAAATATCTTGTTGAAGTAACAGCTGAAAATTTTCAAAACAAGGTAAATAACACATACAGGTAAAAGAACCATATAGAATCTGAAATACAGGTGATCAGAAATGAAATTCTCTATAACATATCACAGTGGGTCACGATGGAGGTGTTGGAGCAGGAATGGATATGCAACTTGAAAGGCTCATGTCTGAAAGACTGTGAGTGTCCCAGGCAGGTGGCTAAGGTGTCTTGTGCACCACCAGCAGCAACAGCAGCTGCATGAAGGGTCTCTTCTGACATTACAGTTTCAACCACAGCTTGACGGTCTCACAGAGGACATTGGGAAAACCTCATTACACACTCATCATCTCCATCACCAGCTCATGAGGAGTCACAGCGCCCAGTACAGCGTAGCCAGGGGTGGATCCCAGAGGACCAGTGCCAGACTAGACAGCCCCATACCCAGTGCCGGGTCTCATGACAGGTCAGTGACGGTCACCGGGGCTCAGCTTCCTATATGCAGCCTCCAGACACACATGCAAATGAGGCCAGGTGCCAGCAGAATAAATTCCTGTCGCCAGCTCAGCTGTCATGGAGTCCCCATCCTACAGGCACCATGCAGACCGTGTGGACCCTTCTGTGCCTGATGACGGCTCCTCTGGGTGAGGGTCCTGGGGTCTTTCTACTTGTTTACAGGTTTTGGGTGTGGGAGGAAAAGACTTATCATGATCCCCCTTATCCCCAGGTGTCCTGTCTGATCTGACACTTCAGGAGTCAGGACCCAGCCTGCTGAAGCCGTCGCAGACCCTGTCCCTCACCTGCACTGTCACTGGAGGCTCTGTCTCTAGTAGTTACTGGTGGAGCTGGATCCAGCAGCCTCCAGGAAAAGCACCGCAGTGGATTGGGGGCTGGGCAGGTAGCACAAGCTACAACTCCGCTTTCCAGGGCCGCATCTCCATCACTGCTGACACAGCCAAGAACCAGTTCTCCCTTCAGCTGAGCTCCGTGACCACCGAGGACACGGCTGTGTATTACTGTGCAAGAGACACAGTGACAGAACATCAGTGGGAGCCCTGACAAAAACCTCCCCTCCATAGGTCATTTTGACCAGCAGAGGGCGCATGTGAACACCAAACGCAGAGCTCTATCCCTGTAACCAATGTGGAGAGCAATTGTAGATCAGCTTTCAGAGACTGGGGTGACACTCACTGCCCAACAAGCTAGTTTTGGCTCTGTCATCCATATTTCCTCAAATTGGCCCCTTAGGTATTAGCAAGGGCAGGCACTAATGTTTGCTATTTTAGATTCCTAGAGCAGCCCTCTTTCACTGGCACAAAACCAAATATCCACTCAGCAACATAACAGTTCAGCTCTGGACTCATCCGTACGACTCCTTACCTTGTGTCTGCAGTTGCATACCTGACTTGTGCACATGTTTACACATCTGAGAATTGCTCTCTGTCACCAACCTTATTGCTCTACCTCATTCTCTTCCTGCTCAGTTACAGTGAAGGCAGCCTAGGCCCTCAGGGAGCCCCTTGCAATCTTCCCTGATATCTCTTTCATTCTCATGTCCATGCATGAAAAAAGAAAGATCTCATTAGATTTTCACCCTCATGACAGAGCGGTTCAGCTAAGCAAGCTCTGCATTCATATAAAACCCATTTGGAATACAGTTATCATAATTTTGTGAAAATGACTCGGTATTGATTGTACCTTATGAAACTTTTCATGCACACTTAACATTATAGTAAAAGAGTGGACCACAACCTTCGCAATGTTATGGTAAATTGTTCTCTAGTTTTTGTTGTTTGTTTGGTTAGTTGGTTGGTTGGTTTCTGAGTCTATTTTCAGTTGTTGTAACAAAATAGATGAATGGATGTCTAAACAGTCTCCTTTACAAACTGTAGGAGTTTATTTAGCTCTGGGGCTGCATGTCCTAGATCACAGCAACCGACTCTGCTGGCTTTTCAACAGCGCTTCCCACTGCACCGTCACAAGGTGGATGTTACACAGGATGACACAGAGCAAGCAGGACTGTGAAACACTCCTGTCATAACACAGGCCCCCAACAGCATGATAACACATTAATCCATGAGTGGATCGTTCCGCTCACAAGGAGCTGTCTGGGCCAAACCACCTTCTGAAGCACCCACGTTCAAATCTCACTAATTGAGAAACATTTTTCCAGCATGTAGAATTTGTGGGACAGCTCAGACCCCTTCAGTTAGGGACAAGAACACTGCTAGCAGATGGAAGCGGACAACATTTGTGTGATGGATTTCATCTCAATGTTTCCCCCTCAAAGCTTCATAGAAATGAGGTGGGGCCTTCTGTTTCAGAGGAGATGAATCTGAAATGTGTGATGATGGCGTTAGTGGGTATCATTACTAAAGTGCTACATGAGTCATTAGTATATCACCAGCCTAATCTCAGTTGTCTGAATAAGATAAAAGGGCCAGAAAGATGGTGGCAAATTGCTCTTCGTACCTTGGCTGTCTTGTGCGTGCCACGTTGTTTCTCCTCGGCTGTGGGAGTTGGCCATCCCTGCCTTGGAGCCAGCTGATTAGGGACTGAAATCACCTCCCCTCCAGCTGTGAGTGAGGTGCTTTGTTCCTTCATAGTCAGAAAAGTAACTAACATAATTTGTGAAAATAATAAACTGACTAAAACAAGTAAAGAAATAAGATAGAACATGATAGCAACAGAAACAGAGTATACTTAATATTTTCTCTGCAGAAGAAGCTGAGAAAAGAAATAGACTTCAGTGATACAAATTTGGCAGCTCATTGTGGGGTCCATTCCTGGTTTATTCTGGGCTCATTGTTCTGAGATAGTGCAGGGGAGAAGCATCCAATTATGTAGAGTTGAGCACAGTGGTTGTAGCACACAGTCATTCAAAGGGAACATGAGAGATGCAGACAGGAGACGTTTCCTCCTTGTTCTGGACTCAGTTTCCAGAACAATAAGAGCTTTGCCTGAGCTGGGGAATCTCAGCAGCTGCTCTGCTCTTTCCTCCTGACCCTCTAGATCTGGCTGCCTGTTTGTCCCCCTGCACTCTGAGCTCACCAGAGAGGCCTTCATGATGTCTGTGTCAGTGAGAGAAGCCTGCATTGTTATGTAGGTGACACTGTTTCTTCATTTGGGAATCTTAACAAGTAGATAGAATTTCTGTCTTTGGCTCATCAGTGTTACAGCTGGCCAGGAAACCAAATTATTGACTCCAGTTTCCACCTGATTTCAGACTAGTCACAACACACTGATCCTTGGACTTCACAACAGACAGGAATAGAAGGATAAAGGGTGAGTTGGTGGAAAACACCCCCAACTGACTTTGAGACTCTAATACAGGTTTTTGTATCACATTGACATCATTACTTCTGCCTTCTGTGTGGAGAAGTTGGGAGGAGATCCTGCTATGGAGGCAGCACCAGCCGCTCTTGTCCAGTATCACCCTCTCTACACCGCAGTCCTGGGCTGTGAGGACTCGGCTGGGGGATGGGAGCGTCCTGCACAAAGGCATCTTCACAAGGATGTGTTGCTGCTGATACAGGAAAATCCTGCATGTCCACCAGCAATGGAGAAGCTGCGATTCCTGCTCTGGGACTCCATGTCCTCAGACAGATCTTCCTCTGCTACATAGTCCTCTGGAGGAAGTGGGTCAGGGCTCATGTACTCCAGGCACATACATGTTCTGATTTAGAAAATCCCACTGTGAGCAGCTGTGACTTCTGGAGGTGCACAGGTCTGTGTTTTAACTAGCAGGACACAGTGCATCATTCAGTGTCTCTATTTGAACATACAACTGCTTCACTGAATATTCTATTAAACAATGCACTGTCCTCAGTACCCATGGAGAACACAACTGTGCTTTACTGGGCAAGACATTCTGGGGGACATTGGTTTGATCCTGGTACAAATCCATCTACAGGGCACGGGGACCACCACAGCATGCTTGGCAGCAGCAGATAAACTCAGGACAAACAATAGGGGGCTGTCTGAGACCAGGAAGGTAGGCTCTGCACCAGCCCATTATTGTGGTTAATGCATGCCACCCACTCCCGCCCCTTTCCTGGAGCCTGGCTGGTCCATCTCATCCATAGTCACTGAAGGTGAATCCTGAGGCTGCACAGGAGAGTGGCAGGGGCCCACCAGGCTGCACCAAGCCTCCCCTGGATTCCACCAGCTGCACCTCAGCCTGGACACCTGCAAACACAGAAATATAGAGCTGAGGAAACTGTCACAAATATCCAGTTTGACCCATTCATGTTTATTCAGACCCCCAGTTTTCTCTTGCTCTCTGTAAATTACCTTTTAAAACAGCAACAAGGAGGGCCAGAGGATTAGTTAGTTCAGTGGTTCCGGCGCCTGCCTCACAAGCACAAGGATCTGAGTTCAATCCCCGGTAACCACATGCAATGCTGGGCATAGAGACACGCCCACCAACAATCAACACCGCATACCACAATGCCGGACGTGGTGGCTCACGCCTGTAATCCCAGCACTCGGGAGGCAGAGACAGGATTGCTGAGTTCGCGGCGGCTTGCCTGGTCACCATAGTGAGCTCAGGGCCAGCCTGAACTACAAAGCGAGACCCTGACTCAAAAAAAGAAAAAAATCAAAAAACAGCGACAAGGAAAACCCAGCTCAGCAGAAGCTCCATGGTGAGCCGTCTGTGCTCAGTCCTGACCACCGAGTGGGAACAGCTGGTGTCCAGGGCTGGGCTCCTCTGCAGAGCTGCAGGGTCAGGGCCGGGCTGCTTTTCATCAGTTCAGCGAGGCCCTATTTGCCTGGGCTCCTGCTATATAACATTTTTAGTGTGGAAGCCTCCCTGAGGGAGGTATCACAGCACAAGACTGTTTTGAGTAGCATTTTGCAATATTCCTAATACTATAGAAAACATGGTTTCTCCCTGTGGGTCTATGTTGTGATAAACATTCAACTTCATATGTCATTCTTATTTTTACTTACATATGTAATTAATGAATGTGTCATTTCATATGTTTTATAGATGTGCAGTGAGAATAATAAGCCTATGAGATGTGAGCTAATATGTTATAAAATATCACATATATTAGATCCTATAATCCTCCCTACACTAAACTACTTGCTGAGCAAATACAAGACAAAGCAGTCACATTTCACGATGTTTACCAGACCTCTTCTTCCAGGGAGAGAACATGATATGATTTTTCTGTACTCTTAATATTTTCACAAATACAAAAGCAATGTCTTTCTCAAGCATATATATTCAAGAGTCTGGCATCTCTTTTTCTTATTTCCACATTAATCTTTTCTCCAAAAATTACCTATTATATATGTGATATTTATGAATATATATGAATATTAAGGATGTATGAATGATATGCATTTTGATAGAAAAATACAATTTGTTAAACACTGAGAAAATCATGCCCATGGTCAAAATATGTAATGAGGGGCCGGAGGGTTAGCTCAGTAGTTCCGCCGCCTGCCGCGCAAGTGCAAGGACCTGAGTTCGATCCCCGGTGACCACACATAATGCTGGGCATGGAGACACGCCCACCAACAATCAACACCGCATACCACAATGCCGGACGTGGTGGCTCACGCCTGTAATCCCAGCACTAGGGAGGCAGAGACAGGAGGATTGCTGAGTTCGCGGCAGCTTGCCTGGGCACCATAGTGAGCTCAGGGCCAGCCTGAACTACAAAACGAGACCTTGTCTCAAAAAAAAAAAATATATGTAATGAGGCATTATTCATAAACCAGTCTGCTCTTTTCCATAAAACCTCCTTTCTACATCTTTTATTTTTTCATTCCTAATCTTAACATTTATCACTGCATAATACAGTCCCTTCTCCTGGTGACAATATTAGTGGTCTGATTCTGATGGTGACAATCATGACAATGGGCTGTTCTAGAACATCTGAGTCTAAGAGTCACCATCTTCCATCTCACCTATGAAGTTGTTACAGCCCTCCCTCAGAAAATCATATATTTTATACACGCACACCACATAACACACACAAATGGACAGATAAGGACATGGATGGTTGGATATATACTTGTGCTGTCATTAGAACATTCCTTTCATCCTCTTCAGACAGGATACTTCATATGTGAACTGGGGATGATGCACTGTGAATTCTCCCCAGTTTATACGATGCTAAGACAGAGGGGGAAACTCGCAGACTGACAGACACCCCTTCCTCCTGGGCCTCCTCTCCACCTCCTCTGGGGTCCCTCCTGGTGCTCTGTCGACTTATCATCTCCAGAGACAACGTGAAGAACACGCTATATCTGCAAATGGACGGCCTGAGAACAGAGGACACAGCAGTGTATTGCTATTAGAGAGATCCAGTGAAGGAACCTTAGTGAGAGTCCAGACATAAACCACCCTGCAGGGGCACTTAGGACCAGCATGGAGTGCCCCTGACCAGCAGGGGGCGCGCAGGACACATGGAACACCCAAAGAACTTTAAACCCAAGAAAACTTTCCTTTTTTATTTAATCATTATTATTTTTTAGGTTGATATGATAACATTTATTAAAATAATGCTATGGGGGGCCAGAGATATAGCTCAGTGGTTCCGGCGCCTGCCTCGCAAGCACAAGGTCCTGAGTTCGATCCTGATAACCACATACAATGCTCAGTGTAGTGACTCACACCCACCAGCAATCAATACCACACACCACAGTGACGGGCGTGGAGCCTCACACCTGTAATCCCAGCATCGGGAGGCAGAGGCAGAAGGATTGCTGAGTTGCAGGTTTGCCTGGGCTACATAGTGAGCTGAGGGCCAGCCTGATCTACAAAGCGAGACCCTGTCTCTAAATAAATAAATAAATAAATAAATAAATAAATAAATAAATAAATAAATAAATAAATAAAATAATGCTATGGGTTAATAGAAACCAATCAAAGAATTAAAATCCAAACTATGTACATTTCAAACTAATAGCCAAAGTTACTGACACATTGGCGAACCTAAATCCCTCAAAAAGAAGAAATCCATTTTAATAAATACTGAAAGTCCGTCGGCAATTTTCTGTTATCAAAATTGTTTATTTTACATTTTTTAATTTTTCTACAACTAATAAAACTTTTTGAACTACAGAACATACATATAAAATAAGATAGAAAACTATATTATAAACTTGTAATGATGACTTTAAATATAGGATCATATATGTTTCTCACAGGTAATAGCTATGTCCATAGCTTGAAACTATTAAGATAATAAATAATAAAGAAAGATATATGTAATCTGTGTGATAACATCAAGCAATATTCCCATCTACCCATACTTAAAAAAAAACTACCTAATATTTCCAGGAAAGTCTTAAGACTATACATTTTAATAAGAAATAAACTCAATAAAAATGATGATACCGAGATCCAAGGCATTCAGAGATTTCAATAGTCACAGTTTTTTTCAATTGATTCAAACCTTTACC
The DNA here is from genome assembly GCA_004025085.1 of Thryonomys swinderianus. NCBI lineage: Eukaryota > Metazoa > Chordata > Mammalia > Rodentia > Thryonomyidae > Thryonomys > Thryonomys swinderianus. The sequence continues at coordinate 12,550 of PVIC010016543.1, read as the reverse complement.
AACTATACTTTCAAAATTTGGTCTGAGACTTCATTACTTATAAATATCAGATATTTATTATTTAATATATTCACGTTTTTCTCATGAAAGATCATTGATAAACATCTAAAATGTTCAGATATAACAGGATTGAGATAAAGTCATCAAATAAAAAGTATGACTTCAAGTGACTGAATGTCATAAATTTATTCAACCAAACTCCATAAAAATCAAAATGGCTCAGGGTATGTTGTATGTCAATCAAAACAACTGTAGATGTCATAGAAAGACAAAACAGGTCACATTAAACCAAAGCTAGCTGAGCACAAAGCAGTGACTGTCTACTGCAGAGTAAATCAACTGAAAATGTTTCCAGGTAAGACAAGGTATTGGAGAGGTCAGGGTGAGGCCCACTGTGCTTCCTACCAGCCCCGACTCACCCTGACTGTGATGCTGTGAAGATGTCAAAGGGGAACAAGGTGATGAGCTGGAAGTCCACTGCTACTTGAGATTCGCCACGTCTGATACTGAATAGTTAATGATGATTTCCTTAAGTGCTTAGATGCGGACTTGGTGCACAAATTGTTACAACTCCAAAGAAGTTTGAACTTCATGAGAAACTGGAAGCTACAACTGAAATATGAGCGTTTACATTCACATTAGTGTTAATTTTTCATATTCTATTAAAGTAAAAAATATAAAGGAAGCAAAAAATATATGTGTGGAAGGAGGTCCAGTTAGTAAAGCCACAGAGAGATGGATTAGACAATTACCTGGTATGATATGAAGAAGTCTGATTCTTGTTCTTTATTTTTTGGAGACAAGTTCTCGCTTTGTAGTTCAGGTTGTCTCTGAGCTCACTATGTAGCCCAGGCAAGCCTAAAACTCCACAATCCTCCTGCCTGTGCCTCTGCCTTCCAAATTCTGGGATTATAGGCATGAGCCACTTTGCCTGGGAGATTCTTTTTTCTTTCTATAACATTATGATGTAGCATACTATATCTCCATATATACATACATATGTGTGTGTGTGTGTGTGTGTGCATGCACCAGCACACCTATATAATAAAAATATCTACTTTTGTGTGGAGATTTCTCAGAAAACTAGGACTAGGGTTTCCATTTGACCTGGCTATCCCCCTGCTAGGAATATACCCAAAAGAATTTTAAAAATCACATTTGAAAGACAGATGTACACACTTGTTCATAGCAGCTCAGTTCGTGATAGCTCAATCTTGGAAAAAACCCAAATGTCCATCAACTGGAGAGTGGATATGAAGATGTGGGTTTTTTTTTTTATAAAATGGAGTATTACTCTACCATAAAGAATGACAAGATCGATCCATTTAGGTGCAAATGGAGACACCTGGAGGATATACTAATAAGTGAAATCAATAGATCACAGATAGACAATTTCCAGATCTTCTCTTTGGCATGAACACCTGTAGATGCAAATGAGCTCTAGAAAGTATGACAGCTTTTATAGAGTGGAAAATTTCTATAGGAAACTTGGTGTGGGAATGTGATGAGGGGAAGGAATAAATATGATGCAGAAAGAAAATAAAAGAGCATGTATAAAGGGAGTGAGGAGGTATGGGTGGGTAAGGATATGGGTAAAAATGAGAATTAACTTGTGTCATATACGGTGCAAATTCCCCAATGTTATACGTGATTTTGAGATGTATATAAATTGTACCAATAAAGAATTCAATTAAAAGTATCTAAAAAAAAGTATCTACTTTTGCTCATTTGTTTTGATGTATTATTCTTTATCTACAATTTCATTGAATGTACACAGTCCAAGAACACATGAAAAGGAAGGTGAAAGACAATTTCTTGTCAGGACTGGGTATTTCCCCATGTAATATGCACCTCTGATACTCTGATTCCATATGTCTTGCCTTATCTCTAAAGTCTCAGACAAGTTTAGTTTTGATGGAAGACACACTCTCAGTTGTGCAGAACTCAAAGTATCATTTGCAACAAAACAGACTTTGCTGTGTCAATCTGGCCCAGTTCCTGGTGCAGATGACATAGTGAATTCCTCACGCGAGATTTCATTGAGTAATTAAGTGCTGACACTGGACATTTGCACAAGCTCCTGCAAGCAGACATTCCTCTAAGACTCTTTATGGGAACCAGAACTTAGAAACATCCAGAAGTCTTTCAGTTGATAAAGGCTAATAAAAATTATAAACATATATGAGGTTAATATTATTTAACTGCATAAATATGCATTGAAATGTATGATAATAGATAAAAGCCCCTTCCATGTGATTTATAATATCTACATTTTCATGTCCCACCACATGGAAAAAAAGTAGAGTTACAGCTTTCGGAGCCTGTGGGAAATGAATTAGAGTGTAATTAGAAATTATTATAGATTTTCTTATGGTGATGGCCACAACGGTTAAATGTTATCATAGTTCAAGGCCCCGAGTCCAATCCTCACTATCACAAAAAATAGTATTATCATGGTAGAGTCACAAATCATTTGATATGCAAAATTCTATTTAATTAATTGTATTTAAAATTTGATCTTACTGTATGTGTGTAAAATTCATGCAAGTACCATTAAAATATAAATCAAAAGCTATAGCACATAATACATGTCTGGAGAAAAAATAGCTCAGGTTCAGAACTTACTGTGTGCTTTCAGTAATACACAAATGGTTCATTTCCAGCACATCCAGATGGGGATGTCTTCCAGAACATGCCACAGCTTGAAATGCTGCCAGAGTTTCTTTCTGTTTCCTTTTCTTATGTCATTGAATGTACACGATTTTCTGGTTGTCACTTAGAATTGGAAATCTTAAAGCCTTGAATGAAAGAAGAGATTAAAGTTGGACATGGAGAGTGATTCTCCTTCTTGTCCAAATAATACAAAGCATAGAAAATCTTTTCTATTTCTATTTTCTATTCTACACAAATTTAGAAAATCTGGAAAAAATCATATTTTTCCCCCCATGGGCTCATGAATGAAAAAAAATGCAGTTTGAATGATTACAGAGAAATCTGTAGACAGAGAGGTCCAGGATCACTGTTGAACTCTGATTCCTGCCCAGAAAGAGCCCAAGAAACACAATGAATGGAACTATGGGGAAAGAAGAATGGTTGCAGGATTAGAGAGAAGCAGGGAGAAAGTGAGAGCTGCCTAGGGGGCTCACAGCAATCCTGTTACCTCTAGAAGCCATCAGGGACTCAAGGCGAGGATCCAAATAGATTCTTCTATGTTGAGATCAGAGGAAAGGAGAAATGATGAGTGAGAAATGGATTCAGATCTTACTCTAGACAGACCCTTCTTTAACCTAATTGTAGGAAAAAAAATATTTACTAATTTCAGACAAACCATCAATACTTCAACTCTATATTGTCCTCAGAATTCACAAATTTCAAGAAATGCACTGTCCCCAGAGAGGAGCAGCAGCCATGGGAAAATAAGCTAAAACACCTAAAAGATAAAAAAGATAGAAAATCATAAAGACTTCATTATGAGAACCAGATTTGGCCATGGGCATGCGTACATCTGTAATGGGAGTTGGATGCAAGACCTGAGTCCATCTGAGAGGAGAACTTGTGAAGCAGCAGATGGTAGAAGAGGCAGAGAGGAGGAGAGGACGGCCCTGTACAGCCTCTGCCTTCACCACCTGCCAGGCCCTGCTGAGAGACCCCCAGGTTCTGAGACTCATTTCTTCCTCTCCCTTTGGTGTCTTTTGCAAAGTTGATTTTCTCATGGTTTCCGTGGCACATACAGCTGTGTCCATGAGGGCATCATAATCAGAAAGACATGTGTGTTCCTGTAGGGAACTGTTACTACACAGCCCAGGGATATCCAGTGTGTGGAGGGACACATAGTCACTCCACTTCTGGGAGGTGCTGGATTCTGTATTTAAAGGACCCATCTCTAGAGTGGATAACCGTGCCTTCCCGAGTTTGTCCTTGTCTTCCTTAGGTCGTGTACTTCTGATCATGGCATGGTGTGATCCAAGGGTCAGTTCCAATGATAAAACCAAGGAGCCTACAGCTGGACTGATCCACCCAGACATTTTCTCCGTATTTTACATGAACAGTAGTTCCTGCTATTTAGCCCACTTTCCCAGGTGAGGAAGGACAAGTTCACACAGGTGCAACTCTGTGAGTTTCAGGTCCAGACCACATAGAAACATTTGGTCTTTGACCTGATCTAGATCCTCTATAGGCTGGATTTTGCTCCCTTGGCCCTGGGGCTGCATCCTTGTGCTTGCATCCTTGGCTAGTGTGGCCATACCTGGGGATCTACTGGATGGGTCCAGTCCACACTCATGCATGTGGCACAGGCCATGACTGACCCATATCCTAGGGAGATCATCCTCTGTAGGCCACTCCATTCTCACCACCTAGAGAGACGTTTGGTTTGTCACGAGGACTTATAAGTTTGGCCACCATTTGTGTTATGGCCTCATGGGAGGTGCAGGGGGAGGGGCTGTCTGCTGCCCAGGTGTCTGCAGCTGTCTGTTGGTCAGGCTCCCCCAGAGGATGGAAAAGGACAAGAGAATCTGGACTTTGGGTTAGACACTATTTAACTTCAATCATAGGAAAGTCCTTTCTTCTACAATCTCCCAGGAGAGTAGGTGGCTCCGAAAGGGGGTTCCCTGCTCCATATGTGGTCAGAAGCTCTCGATGATCTGTAGAAGCCTCTGAACTTAATACATTGTTTTCTTATTGGTTGGTGACACCAAAAGAAACACTCTGTGATCTAGACAGGAACATGTGTGTAAGGTGGGAGAAAGCAGGGATCTCAGGACTCATCTTCTATTGCTGGAATGAAGGAACTGGCGGGTCTCTCAGATGGGATCCTTCTGGGACTGAGTCTTCTTTCAAAAACTGTGACCTACTTTTGGAGATTTATAAATGGTGTACATGTTTAATAAATGTCTGGATTGGCTGAGTGAGTTTACCCAGTTAAAAAACACAAGGGGAACCAGTTATAGGGTTTTCTAGTATATTGAATAGTTCAGCAGTAAGGTGGTAGAACACCAGAAGGAATTTTCTTAACATAAATGGTGCAGCACATTGGAAGACACAGTTGTCTCAGGGGTTCCGTTTTGTGTTTCCCTCAGGTCTTGGTGTTGTCATCAGGCCTGAGTGGTTGGCCTACCATAGGGGATGAGTGACAGTGTTAGATGTACAATCTATATCATTGGCAGTGAACCTTGGCATGTATGCTTCAAGGGATGCATCATTGAAAACCACAAAAACTTCCTGATCACTGGTCTTTATGGATGAGGTCAATGAGTAATGATAAAGATCAATTCATAAAAATTTAATTTTTGGGCCGGAGGGTTAGCTCAGTGGTTCCGGCGCCTGCCTCGCAAG
>PVIC010016542.1:0-33792 GCA_004025085.1 Thryonomys swinderianus | reverse complement strand
GCCCGGCATTGTGGTATGCGGTGTTGATTGCTGGTGGGCGTGAGTCTCCACGCCCAGCATTGTATGTGGTTTCCGGGGATTGAACTCAGGACCTTGCGCTTGCGAGGCAGGCGCCGGAACCACTGAGCTAACCCTCCGGCCCAAGGTTTTCTCTCTTAACAATTTTCAAATATATAATACGGTGTAATAACTATAGTTATCATCTGGCATGATAGATCTCCTGCACCTATTCCTCCTATTATATACCATTGATAGGTGTAATTCCTGTCAATTAGACATAAATAAAAAGCCTAACATGCCCCCATGGTATCCATGTCACTCATAATTCAGTGAGTATTTGCTGAATGAAGTAAGTACAGGATTTGCTGACATGCTAATATAAAATTATTGATTCTCCTACAGGTACAGTAAAAGTAAGTTCTAGAGAAGAAAGGCTAATACACCTGCGGAAAGGCTGCCTGGGGAGGAAAAGCTGCGGGAAAAGAAAAGAGGCTCAGAGGCAGATAACCACCTATCCTGCCAGACAAAGTGAAAAAGAGCAAGAGGATAACACAAAGTGCCACCACCACACAGGCACTATGACAATTCTCAGGCTGCCGCTTCAGTACACAGAAGACAGTCCTATTCAGATTGCACGGAAATCATATGCCATTTAACTTTCCCTCTACAATATCATCGACCTTTTTCTTGATCTTGCCACTGTTTCATGTCTTATCAAGGGCAATAATATAAACTATGAGGAATTTCAGTGTCTTGGATTAGCATCTAACAATTTGAAGCATCAACTACATACTACATGAAGGTGCAGAGACAGGTCTTTGTTGGTCTTATCTGCAGCTTGGATAGGAGTGCAGATCTGAAGTTACTGTGCACCTTTCTCTAAATTGTCTTCATCTGTTGGCTCCTAAGTTTATCCACCTTGTATAAGAACTAATCATAGAAAGACGGCAGCTCGCAGCCTCAAGCAGGAGGAGGGGGTAGCTGCGGAGCCCAGGACCAGAGAGATACTAGGAAGGGTCTAGATACCTAAAGAAACTGGAAAAGCATTTTTTATAGACTGACAAATCTCAAACACTACAAATATTAGAGCCTATTTTTTAAAAAAAAAATTCAGGGTGAAGTCTTCACATTTGCAAAGAGCAGGAAATTTTTGGAAAACTAGTCCTGATGTAAGGACTTCTGTCTCCTTAGAAAGGACTGTCCAAAACAAGAAGAGATCCTTTCTAGCTTGAGATTTGATGAAAGAAAACAGGAATGATTCCACGAAGGAGGGGTCACAGAGAACACAGGCGGAACTGGCAGAAGTGGGTAATTCCAGGGAAGCACCAACATGGAGACCTTCTGTAAGGGAAGATTCATGAATTTTTTGTACTTGTTGGAATTTTTTTTTTTTTTGAGACAGTCTCACTTTGTAGTTCAGGCTGGCCCTGAGCTCTCTATGTAGCCCAGGCAAGCCTTGAACTCAGCAATCCTCCTCCTGCTTCTGCCTCCTGAGCGCTGGGATTACAGGCATGAGCCACCACGCCCAGCATTGTGGTGTGTGGTACTGAATGCTGGTGGGCGTGAGCCCCCCCCCCCGATATTTTATCATTGTATGTGGTTACCACGATAGAATCAAGGACCTTGCGCTTGCTAGGTGGGCGTGGGAACCACTGAGCTAAATCTCCGGTCCTGTTGGAATTGTTTTTGCAGTGCTGGCAATCAAATGCAGGAACTCATACATGTTAGGGAAGTGCTATGCCACATTCCCAGGTTGGATTTCTTTTAAAATTCAAGCTTCATTTTATAAGCCTTTGCCTTTTTGAAATTTGTAATGTTAAAAATATTTAAATTTTGGGTATCAAGGAAAATTTACTAGCACTAATAGTTTGATAAGTTGTGCACAAACATTTTCTTATGCTTATACAAAATTAAATACATTCTTCAGTTTTTGTTTGTTCACATTCCTAGGAATCAAACCTAGAGCCCTGTGGCTATTAGGCATGTACTCTATCATTGAGGCATAACTCCCCTGTGTTGACCTTTTCATCTAATACTGCCAATAGTTTCCTGGAGTAAATAACATATGCTAATCATCATACTACCTTCTCTGTTTTGGCAGAAACTTTCCAATGCCTGTAGTCATGATTGCAAATCCAACTATCAGCTACAACATGGTACTTTATAAAGCAAAGAAGTTATTCTTCATGTATATAAAGATGGAAAATAATCACATATTATTATTGGTGAATCTGAGTTTGTTCTTTTCTGTGAAATAGAGATTCTCTATTTTCACTTCCAGGGTTTCATTTAGTTAAGTAAAATCACTTGTAAAATATGAATGTGTAGACTATTAACCACAGACCCTGTAGTATGCTAACTAAAACAGAAGTCTTCTGGAACTCTATTTTGACTTCAACAAATAGATTCAAGTTTAGAATGAATTTTGCTTTCTAATAACCATCAGAAATCTCTTCAGCCTGGGTCAACCAAAAAGACCTAGGGTACCAAGGCTAAGGTAGAAAGAAAAAAGGAAAGGAGACAAAATAGACAAGAGTTGAAGATGTAGTTCAGCAGCAGAGTGCTTGCCTAGCTAGAACAATGCCTTGGGTTCAATCCCTAGGACCCAACGGATAAGTGAAAATAGAAGGAGAAAAGAAATGGACAGAAGGGAGCCTTCCTGGAACCAGTGGAGCAAGAGTTCATCCTGGAGCCAAAACCCTCAAAGAAAAATCTAAAGGTTATTAGGGGCTTGTTTGGAAAAGGAATTATTGAGGCTCAATCAGAAATTCTGGAAGTGTGATCCAGCAATTTGTGTTTCAACAAGTTTGTCAAGGGATTCTGGTCCAGGCTATAGTTTGAGAAGCACCATCTTAGAGACACTGAGGTTTTATAGGAGAATGTGGTAGAGAACAAGAAAATGCTATAGAAAGAACTATACAGGGAGTATAAGCAGTACATAGGACGGAATGTGGAAAAGACTACAGAGAAGCCAAGACACTGGGTGGGGAGAGGACAAGGACAGCCACACCACGACACCCTGCTCATCCAGCTAATCAGTGGGAGTGACAGGTAACAGCATGCAGGAAAAAGGAGGAAAAAAAAGAAATGTAAGAGCCAAGAAGACAGCAGTTCCAACTGATCAAATGGAAGCATGTGGATTGAGAGTTTTGAGAAAAGAGACTAAATTTAGCTTGCATACAGAGACTATACTCCTTTTAGATAGATAGACTATCTGGGTCAACATTCTAATTTTCATTTTGGAAATCAGTAGTCTAGAGGATCACTTGATAATAAACTCTTAGCTAACTAATATGAGGTAGCTTTTAGTTTTGGTGGTGTGTGATCTCCAGGGCTTTCAGAAACATTGATGTAAAATTGGCAAGTGAAAATTACAGAAAGTATTACAGCTCTAACGAAGTCACCATCCTGACGATATATCCTGTAGACAAGATGTTATTCTAATGAGCAATAGCAAAAGCTTGAAAACAAGCACTAAATGAGATTATATGCCAACGAGATACTAACTTTACAGTACAGATAAAACTGGGTCATGCTAGCATTAAAGTATAAGCATTCTCTCTATTCTGAGAGGAGTGTAAATGCAGTTGGGGAAGGACACTAAGCATAAGTCGTGCGCTTCAAAATTTGTTGTTCTATGAAAAGGTCACACATTCCCTAAAGAATCATTTTTTGATGTATATTAAGTGTTTCCATTTTTCTTGAACAAAAACACTAAATGCTGGGTGTTTGTAACCTTAGCTGTACCTGCAAGCTTGGGGGACCACACCCCCAAAGCTTCACCAACCAGAGTCCAAAGTATCTAAAGGGTGCAAAATAGAGGCAATTCAGAAACAAGGTACTTAAGTGCTGAGTTATATGACTCAACTGGCTATTTCTAGGAGCATCTTCTGAAATGAAAAATATCTTAAGTGTGGCATTCTGATATGTCCTAGGATGCGGGATGGGGGGACTTCCATGGTCCCCTGATAAGTAGGTGCCCTGATAGGTCATTAAGACTGAGTCAGGAAGAATTATGGGCCTTTTATGTCTTCTGTTGTGGGCTCCTTTAACGAGGTTATAATTTGCTCAGTTAAAAAAAAAAAGATGGTGAATCAAATATACTACTGTAAAATACAATACAAATTACCACTACCGTCAAATCTGTGGTCACTAGTATATTCCCAACATCAAATACAAGCTAAGGGCCCTTTGCAGTCAATCTCTCCTCATGGTGAGTTAGGAAATAAAAGTTCACGTTGAATTAGGCTGAATTAGCAAATAAAAATCAAATTCTCCTTTGGAGCAAGAAGACAGAAAGGCAGGGGCAGGAAAAGGGAGCATCACTGGGTCAGTGGTTCTCAATACTAGACTTCTGGTCGATATCTGACAAATGCGAGGTCTTGGTGCTGAGGTTGTCTGTGCCACTCTGACAATTCAGAACAAAAGCAAGTTACATCCCTGAGGAGTTTTTAGGGGAGAAAGGCTTTATAAAGTGTGGTCTCACTCATCACAGTCTATAAAATGGGGCTCTACAGCCATAACAGGGAAGTGCCTGCTGGGTTGCCATTTTTTATTTTCTCTAGGGAGAGGAACTGTGGGTGGAAAGGACAGAAAAAAAGGTAAACTGAGCGTTTAAGAGGGAGGAAGGAGAATGAGAGAGACGGGAGAAGCTAAGATATCAGAAGAGGGAAAGGAAGGGAAGAGGCCAAATTTCTAAGGTGACTGCAAAAGACTTGGTTGGATTTTTTTCTTTTTTAAATTTTCTATGTCAGTTTTTTTTCATTATTGAGGTTATTGGTACATTTTAGGTATACATTATGATCACACTCATCACTGAGAATTTGTACCTGTATATGATGTATCTTGATTCTCAATTCTTCCCATTCCCCAGCTCTCCCTACAACTCCCACCTCCTCTATATACATAGGCTTTGTTTCCATTTTGTTGTTGTTGTTTCACTATCACATTCTTTCTTTCCCTTCTCCACGGTACCACAGAGGAAAGTGACTTCTGTGTTCTTTCCACTACCTTAGATGTGAAGCAGTTCCTCTCAGCAATTCCGTTTTATCAACTTCTTTCCTCTGTCTGAGGAGTAGCTGGTAAAAATCTTTTCCCATTCTGCTGGTTGTCTCTTCACTGTACTAATTGATTCTTTTGCTGTACAGAAGCTTTTTAGTCTGATATAATCTGATTTATTGCTGCTGGTATTTCTTGCGCAATTGAAGTTCTATTTAGAAATTATCTCCCTCACCTGCACACTGTTCCCTATGGACTCTCTCTTTCCCTGGATCACAAAATAAAATGTTTTCCCTATTTAATCTTCCAGTGGCTTTAATGTTCCTGTTTTAATGTTTAGATATTTGATTCACTTTGATTTTAAAGCATATGTTGGAGGAGAGATAGCCAGTTCAACAGGTGGTGCTGTGAAAACTGGATAACTGCAGAAGTTGAACCTGTACCCATAGCACTCACTGTGTCCCAAATTACTTCTTTTAGTAAGCAGTATAAGACTGCCTTTCCATTCAGTAACCTTTCAGAAAGGTTCTCTGGTCAACAGTCCCTACACTCAGCAACACAAACTAGGTCTTCCAGAGATGGGCAGACAAGAGGAGGAGAGGAGGGAGAGGGTAGTAAAAAAGACTGATCCAAATCCCCCGTAATTATCCCATAATAGTTATCTATCACAAATATTTATTTTGGATTGCATACATTTAAAAAAGAAAACAATAATAAATCTCAGTCTCTGAACAGACTCCTTCCTATAACTGCCGTCACAGTAAGTTGGACGCTGAGAGACGGGACATTTCCATGATACCTAGACTCCTGCCATACGCTGAACTGTAGCAGTGCGGGCCACAGTGCACCCTCAGCCGCACTGCTGGTGCCCACTATTTCACCAGCTAACTCCCTCAGAGCCTTTATTCCCAAGGACGAGGAAAGTGAAGAAGTTCTTCCTGCAGGGCTCATGGAGGGTAACCGGATGTGCAGGCTGAACAGCAGGTGAAGTCCGCCCTCCAGAGGAGGAAGCAGACTTGAGAATACTTGCCCGACCCCGGCGAAGTGGTGAGCAAAGCTCGAAAACAAGCTTAACAGGACATCACACAGGCCGAGTTTTGCTCTTGGATTGTAGGCAGGTCCCAAACTTGTCCCAGCCCTCTTCTTCCTCCCCGAGGAGGCAGGGTTACCAGGACCCAGCTCAGGTTTTCGGCTCTTCAGCGCTTTCCTCTAATCCCTAAGAGCCTTTGATTCTCTCCCTGTCCCTAGATCCTGCTCCTGTTTCTAGCCTCTGAATGCCCTATTATCCTGATCAGAGCATTTGCTTAGGAACAGCAGAGGCTGGGTGGCAGGAGGCCGATATAGCACTTAGCAAAATACTTCATCCCTAGAAAAACTCACCCAGCTACAGGAGGGAAATCACCACCCTCCCATTTCAATGAAAAGGGAGACAATTTGAAGCCACAAGATCTTAAATTCTCCCAAATACATTATGTTCCAAAATAGAATTGCAGCCTACAGAATTTTCACCTGTGAGTCATTTAGACTACACAAGGCACTCTGCTTTGCCTCTGTCTGGTCTAAAGGAGCCAAATCTTTACCCCTCCTCTGCCATCTGACTTTTGGGTGCTGGTGTGCAGAAGGGTTTGGTAAGAAACATGGACAGCCAGTGTTTGCTAATTGTCCTATGGTAGCAGCTGGTCGCACGTAGGGAAACTATTTGAAACTTAAACGTTATAGCACATTTCTGTCATTATGCACAAATCGTGATCTACTGAGGATGATGAGAAATGGCACTGACTATAAAATCATATTATGTTTTCAGTCCTGCTTTATCATTTTCTATACAGTGAACATTAGCTTTTTTTTTTTCCTGGTTCAAGGGAACCAAATCAGGTTTTTCGTTGTTTTTAAATAATAACTTCTTTCTTCCCTTGAATTCTTAAGATAGTTACTTCATGCTGCTGCGGCCTGCCCTTGGCACAAAGGCCCGAAACTCTGCCTCCGGTTCTCCGTAGTCTCCGCCCCTCCTCACCTATGGAGCACCCACCCCGGCGTCAGTGCTCCTTCCGGAGGCAGTGCTGACACTCCTTCCGCTCCCTGCTAATCCCCACTGACCTGCTGGATGTGTTTCTAAGTCAGCAGGAGACCTCACAAACACCTTAAACTCAGTCTCCTATAATGTGAGTCAGAAATCAGGGAAAAGAACCTAGAAAGGTTTCGCATAGCTTGCTTCATCAAGAAGACTGTTAAGTTGTAGGAAAGGTGCTCACATCCCTATTTGACCCCTTGTGTGATTATTTTGTGATCAAGATCCAGGGAAAGAGAGTCCACAGGGAACAGTGCGCGGGGAACTGAGGTTACAAACAGGAAGAAGAGAAGTGCGAGCGAGGGAACACGATCGATCGAGGGGGACTGCCAGGCACGACGTGGAGAGGCAGGCCAGGAGAGTCTTCCCAAGGCTCACACGCTTTGAGCTGAACCTAACAACTTTTCTCTGCTCCAGAACCTTCCAGAGGTGAGAACTGGGTTTAAGTGACCACATAAATCATACTGAGTTGTATTTAAAGACATCTGCAGAAATAGCCAGATGCTACTCCTGTTCCTAATAGTACTCCCTTTCCCTTAGACTTTGCCTCCCACCAGACCCAGAATCAGTCTAATGCCACTGCTGCCAGCTGGCTTTCACACCCGGGGGCAGTGACAGCTAACGTGCCACCACTGGGCCCCCTTCGCCCTTCCCCAGAGCCCACACTCAGGCTTATTCCTAAACGCCTGCCTCACAGTAGCATTCAATCTTGCTTGACCCAAAAAGTGTTCTTGGGATCAGATCTGGACCTCGATGGCCAAGTCCAGGAGGGAACAGCCATTTGAGGGGCTTCTGTCACTGTCACCCCGAGTCTTCCACAGGTCTACATAAAAACTTACGACTCAGTGATAGGTGCTCTTTCTCATGCGCAAATTGCTGATGCCACTTTACATATGAGCCTATGAATGTACAAAATTTGTTATGTGCTAAAGAATGATTCCACCAGCCACATGGAAAAAGCCTCCTCTAAAACACACTCCACACCCTGGGACGAAGAATCCCAGTCCTTGTTGTGGCAAGAACATGGGCTGAGTGGTCTGGGGTTTGTGCAAGCCACGGCATTGAGGAACCCTCTGGTGGGCTGTGATTTTTGAGGGTTTTTTTTTTTTTTTTTTTTTTTTGAGACAGGGTCTCACTTTGCAGTTCAGGCTGGCCCTGAGCTCACTATGTAGCCCAGGCAAACCTCGAACTCAGCAATCCTCCTGCCTCTGTCTCCCGAATGCTGGGATTACAGGCGTGAGTCACTACGCCCACCATTGTATATGGTTACCGGGGATCGAACTCAGGACCTTGCACTTGTGAGGCAGGCGCCAGAACCACTGAGCTAAATCTCTGGCCCGTGATTTTTGAGTTTTAAAACCACTATAGAACAGGTGTACTATCTAGCTTCCTTCTTGCAAGTTCTGGCCTAAAATTAACTTTAGGTGGCATGAGAACAGTTGCTTGTATTGTTGCTTTTGTTTAAAGATGGTTGTCACTCTCTGTCACAGACAGAAGGAGACCTAAACAGCTCTTCCCACTGGCCTATAAGTGTCCTGGTATTGGGTGCTCACAAAATAGAAGATCAAACACCTGCTGAAAGAGTATGTATGTGGTGATTGCCCTCTGTGACTGTGGAGTATTATATCCAAACCATCACATCCTGCATATTAGACTGACTTTCCGGAGCACATGATTCAAATTCTAAGGCAAGTTTATATCCCAACACACAGATGTGTAAGTTCCACTTTTTCATCAGTCACCCAACTGTAAGGTGGGGGCAAGACAGACTAATGATTTCTAGTCAGCTGACTTGAGTGTTATGGTATCACTTAGTGTAAACTAGGTTTTCCTACTTGGAAATAGGTTATTCCCAGGAGATGGTTCTGCATATTAAAGATCAGCGGCTGTGCTTAAACCAAGGTTTACTAACAAATCTAAACTCTGACTCAGTTATGGAGTAACTGGTTTAGTCATTAGAAGCAAATTTTTTAAAAAAAATCTTTATTGGTACATTGTATATACGCATCATGATTACACTCACTATTGGGAACTTGTGGCAGTATATGACATAATTTAATTCTCATTTTTTCCTATTTCCCTAGCCACCCCACAACCCCTTGCCCCCTATATACATAAGCTTGTTTCCCTTTTTTTATTACCATCATGTTTTTTCTTTAATCCTCATTACTCACCTCTCTACCACATCTCCCTTTGAATATTTAGAAGCAAATTTTTAATCAAAGTTTTGATATTCCTAAAATTAAGCCTTGGACCAAGGGCAAACAAGTTGTGAAATTTTTTTATTTGTTGTAATTCATTCCCTCTTCTAATATTTGAAAACGAACAAATAAAAGAAAACAAACAACAAAAAATATGGATTTTCATTTAAGTACGTGCGACCTGTAGCAGTGTCAAGAATCCTTCTGACGTACCCTGCCTGGTATATCCTTATCTATGCTCGCATTACATCTCTCAACAATAAAAGGACCCCACATACTTTTTCTATGATATCCCTTACAGTTAGTGCGGTTCTCATCTACACTTCATAAAGGTTTGCAACCTGGATCCCTTGGGCCTGATAGGTACACATCTGTGCCTGATCCAGTTCAGGAGCAGAGGACTCAGGAAGGGCAGAACTGTTCAAGTTTTCACAGCTCCATCCATGCCTGCCTTCCCTCCCTTCCCAAGCACTCATTTCCCATGACTCCTGACCATTCCCAAGTGACAGCCAACAGCATCTAGGCTCCATTTCTTATCTTACCTGCCCCTCCCACCTTCAGAATCCAGAGCCTGCATATCATCTGAGAAAAGCCTGCACGGGTGTTCCACTCGCTTAGGACCCTGAGGGGCCAGAGAAAATTGCAGGTGTAGCCTATATGGAGCCTCTGGGCTGCTGCTATAAAAACATGGGGCTAGAAAACACCAATGTGGGCCATGAGGAGACACAGCCATACCAAAAGGCATAGCCTCTTCCCATTTTAACTCTCACAGAAAGGGAAGAAGAAGAAGAAGAAGGAGAGGGAGAGGGAGAGGGAGAGGGAGAAAAAGAAGGAGGAGGAGGAGGAGAAGGAGGAGAAAGAAGAAGGAGGAGGAGAAGGAAAAGTTGATAGATCCTGCATGAAATAGGGCAGGAGGGGGAAGGGAAGGAACTGGCAAATGACGTTCACTTGCTTTCAAGGTAGGAACGAAGCAACATTTCCTTCTGGCTGTCAGCTCCTAAAACAGCATCATATACACAGGAATTTCATCATTATCACAGGAAATGGAATTCCTTTATCTCTGCATCAGAAGGCCAGGCAGCAGTGCTAACTAGGTATATCAAATCACCTGTGATTGCTAAGCACCACAACTCCAAAGCACTTTTAGATTTAAACTTTTATATTCTTCTAAAAGCAAGAACAGTACCTTAGAAATCTAAGACCTATAACTCTGCAAATGAGGTTCAGATCTATAAGTGAACAGAATACCCATACTCCTACACTGGATAGTAAAATTATGGACTTTCATTTTCTTTCTGCTTATCTGTAATTTTAAACTGTTCTACAGAGGACGTATATACTTATTTTATTAGGTCCTAATAACTTTATGCTAAGCTGGAACTCAAAAGCCACATTGTTAGAGAACTTACCATGTCCCAGTAAGAACCAGTCATTCCTTACCATTGCCACCTAAGTTACAAATGTTTAAGCTCTGCACTTGGTCAAGGACCTTCTCACAGTGATGGCAAACGACTGTGCACTCCAGGAGCTCCACAGAAAAGGAGGAAGGCCAAAACTCACACTGACCCACCAGGCTAAGTCCAATGCTCACCCTTCCGGGTCTGTGACTAGCTGAGATAGGACAGTAAGGGACGTATCTTTGTCCTCTCCACAGAAATATGTGTCAAGCCAACTTTTGTCAGTAGTTCAGTCATTCTATATTTATATAAGACATGAATTAGATGGATACATCTTTTATATGTTTTAAGAATTCATCTAAAGTGAATCCAAGAATTCACCTAAAATAAAACAAACAAAAATCTAATACTCGATTCATAACAAAAACCTACTGATCAAGCCAGGAATTGTGCCTCCTCCCCACAGGGCAATCTATGTAGAGGAAATGAGGAGTGCCTTATTGCACTTCTCCACCTAAAAGTGGCAAATAAGGCAATTCTGAGTTTCAAAATATCCTCCTTTGTGTTATGTTGAAAGTGATACACACGGACAAGGAACTCTCACCCCCACAGAGGAAAGCTCGGGTATGGAGCAACAGCAGGTGAAGCGTCTCCATGACACCGAAAACTTGGCTCCTTCACTTTTCAGGTTTTTGGTTTCTGTTTGTTAATACACCTTGAAAAGAGATGAAGGAGGGAGGAAGGAGAGCAGGACACTAAGAAAAGGGTCACTGCAAAGAGGGTCATGAGGTCACTATAAGGCAGCGAGGGGGAGCCATGGACCGCACGCCACCACGGGCTGTTTGTTGCACTCAAAGCTTGGAGAGGTATGCCATCACGGCCTGTGTCTTCCTACCTCAAGCTCCAACTACACACGTTCTAGTTTAATTTTCAGTCTGCCCGAGTCACATGTAACCATGGCACGGAGCAATCAAAGCGGAGATGACTCTTGAATGTTCTTGTTTCTTTACTTACCATCCTAAGTGCTGCAGCCATGTTACTCTGAAAAGTTCCTACACTTGCCTCATTTTTTGTGAAGTCCCACAGTCTCTATCAGCAGCTTGAGAGCAGTTTCTAAGTACCAGGTACCACAAGTATAATTCTTACTCCTACAACAGTTGACTCTCTTTCTTACTGGAATATTGCACCGGTGTGGACAGAAACACTATGCTGCCCTTTCCCACTGGTGAGTCCTCTGCACCTACCGTGGAGTCCACAGCAAGGGAGAAGCTCGCAATAATTTCTGTGTGACTGGGAAGGCACAGCCAACTTACTTGACCTCCTTTGTCTCTGTGCCCATATTTTGGCTTCTAGTTTTGTTTGCTGAACACATTGATATTTACAAATATCACAGACAAATACTTGGTTGTGATTTGCGACCTTGATCAGTATTGCCGCCACAGGGCTTTACTAATCAGGGGTAACTCAGAGAAAACTCAGGATGTAGACTAGGTCCCACTTACCGCCACTTCCACTGACTGCATGGAGAGGTCACATGGCGGCTTCAGGGCCTTGGGCCTCGTGGCGTACCAGAAAGTAGTCAGCGCAGCGAAAGCTCCAAAGCCCATCAGTGTGTTGGTAGGAAGGGTGCGCACGTACTGCCGAATGTCAACCAGCTCTGGCAATCGAAAATACTGGAACAGCTCATGGGCTTGCATGATCCTGTGCCGGTGCTTCCCTGGGATGAATTCTGGCAGAAGAGAAAAATGTTATATTCGTACCGGACAGTAGAACACCTTTCCAGAATCCCCAAAGGTCAAACATCTAACTCTCTATAGCTGGCTGATCAATCAAAGCATTAAATTCACAATTTAATGGTCTAAGTCTTTTTCTGGCTGTCAAACTTTGTTTTTCTAAAGACACTTTAAGAATTCACTTTTGTTCTTTCTCTCCACTACCTTGTATAAATCAAAAACAATTATCTTGCTTTCATTAGCCACGTTAAAACGATTTTACAAATACAGGATGATTAAGATAAAATGCTCAAATAAATGGTACACATTTCTACATTTTTCCCCAATGATACATCTCAGCTGTCTTTCACCTATCAAATACATTCAGTTGTCACTCTTGAGACTAGTGGGGAGACAAGAGGAACCAATAAGCTCAAGGCACTCAGGAGTCATCAGTTTCTATTTCTTCCAAGAGATCTCAGAACAAATTTTCCAGCTGGTAAAACAGACCAAGCTAATTTTTTTTAAATTGAATTCTTTATTGGTACATTTTATATACATCTCTCTTCTGTCATCTTCCTTGTACTTTTCTAAAGTGACATAAAAGTATGAAGAAATCACAAGTGCCTATTATGATTAGAGTATTTTGTAAACGTTTCCCAGACACTATATTTAACATAAATGAATAAATAAATGTGCATAAACCTTAAACCAACTATCAAATATCTAGAGAGAATTTTTAATGTAGAAATAATAATTAAGATCCTAGATCTGAGGTCTAATTCTCCTTTCTAGATTATTAGTCGTAAAATGTGGCATACATTATAATTACTTTGATTCCCTGTACCTGTTTCCTCATCTGTAAATGGAGATGAAAACATTATCCATCTCCCTGCGCCTCTGTGACTACCCAATGCTTCACATAAAGGCCTTCAGATGGTGCTACACACCACAGAGTGCTTGACAGCAACATTAGACGTTGTCATTATTTCCTCTGCTGGTGCTCCTGTGATGTGTCCTGAGTATAGAACTATGTGTGACTTAGGTAATAAAACCCCTGGTGCCTACAGTTTACAAATAGAGTTAACAACACAAAACATACTCAGGAAAATCAGATGCATAACTTGATAGACATCAAAGCCCAAGTTCAATCTTACAACTTACAAACAGACTAGTCTAAAATTAAGTGCACAGTACATATCCTAAGACTAACTCCAAATGCTAAATTATTGATGAATAACTGCTGTCAAGTTTGGCAGCAAGATGAAGGACATGGGAGAAATGAGCTCAAAGACTTTTCTCAAACGCTCTTTGGCGAGACAAAAGTACTCACCTCACAAGTTCAGACAGTGTTTAGATGGTATTTGTGAGCTACTCACTATGTAATCTTTTCCACAGCGACATCACAGAACTGAAAAGATTTTTCTTTTTAAATATAGAAATCCTGCATTTCAATTTAAATGTATAGTAATAGATACTGTGTGTATTTTTCCTCACAGAGTAGCAGCGTGTTGAGCTATTTTTACTGGCCAGTAATTCACAGGACCCAACATAAAACATTTGCCCAAAAATTCAATCTTGTGCTCCATGGCTCTGAGTTAAATATACACACTTACACACTCACACACACACACACACACACAGACCCAATGACAGGACAACAGAGAACAGATAAGTAAATGTCTTCAGGTTATAATTCTAGACAGAAAGAATCAACACTTACAAAACCACTCACCGTCTATGCCACCAACAGCTGACTGCTAGGTGACAGGCCACTGCAGAAACAGAAAAGGGCGGTGGAGCTGGGGGTGGGGCAGGGGCTAGAGCAGCTCAGCCAGAGCTTACCCGGCCTGCCAAGGTCTCTTAGGGCATTAGTCACATGCCGAGTCCTACACACTGCCCACTGGGCTAAAGGTAACTAGCAGACAAAATCCATACTTGACTTCTCAGGAGAACAGAGGGTGGAGGATGGGCCAATGAGGAGCTGGGAGCAGAGTCACCCCACCGCTCCACCCATGGGCAGGGACGGCACCAGCGAGTGTGTTGCTGCCAGCACCAGTTCTGCAAACAGACACTGTTTTCTTTCTGCTCAGCTTCCCAACAGGAAGAAACAATGGGCACATTTTAAAATCACTGAAGGAAGGATAGGATGTTGGGTGTTATGGCTAACCGACATGAGGCCTGCCCCGCAAGAGACAGACTGCCAAGAGTACATTCACAGCACACTAATTCTAAATGAATTCATAAGAGTTGAGCTGTTTCTGTCACTTTGCATATTTGAGGGCCTAGTGTATGCCAGGCACTGTGCTAGGAGCTGGGCAGATGGTGCTAACGACAGGATCTGAGCTTTCAATGGGCTAACCATCTAGATGAGAAGATACGAAATAGGCCAAATCTGCCAGGCATCTGGGGAGACTTCAAGGATAAGCAGATAAATCATGTCCAGGCCTTCTTGGCACTGGGCAGTAAGGCTGCACACAGTACTGCGACTCTACAAATAAAACAATGTTCAAAATCAAACATACAAACTTGTCCTGCCCTAAACCATTCCCGCCTTCTGTCTGTCTCACTGTCCTGCCACACTCCAAGTCTGAACAGGAAGGTGCACCCCTTACATACACACTTTCACCCTTCTCTCTTCTTTCCTCAGCGTCCCTGAAGTAGTTCCTGTAAAATCTAGAGCATGTGGATTTAGAGGGATTGTTACACAGACTCACATCCCTAAGTGAAGCAACCAAATAATTCCCCTCCAAACAAATATAATCATGTGTTTATGTCCAGCAGCAGCCGCCAAACTGTGAGCTGCATCACACTAACAAAGTTTAGGGCAAAAAACTGTTTTTAAAACTTCAGAAGATCGTAATTTTTTTTTTTTTTTTGAGACAGGGTCTCGCTTTGCAGTCCAGGTTGGCCCTGAGCTCACTATGTAGCCCAGGCAAGCCTCAAACTCAGCAATCCTCCTGTCTCTGCCTCCCGAGTGCTGGGATTATAGGTGTGAGCCACCACGCCCGGCACTGTGGTATGTGGTATTGATGGCTGGTGGGCGTGAGTCTCCATGCCCAGCATTGTATGTGGTTACCGGGGATTGAACTCAGGACCTTGCGCTTGCGAGGCAGGCGCTGGAACCACTGAGCTAAATCTCCAGCCCCAGAAAATTGTAAATTTAAAAGCATGCATTCAAGAACACTTCATTAGAAATGGCTCTAGAAAGCTAAGCGTTGAAATCCAGCCCCATCCTTACATCTAGTGGATGAGACAAGCTGTGGCGTCTCATCTCGAATCTCACCTGGCAGCCAGTGACGCACTGCACTCCCAGTTCGCTTACGCACGGGTTAAAGCCTCACGCACCAACATACAGTCCACACGTGAAGAATTAAGATGGGCCTCATTCAGATCCATGTAAAGAACAAAATTCTTAAGCATGAAACACACAGAATTATAAATCTCTCCCCCTCTGTTTACCTGCTATGAAGGAAACGATACATGGCTATTTAAAAACAGAAGTACACCCACATTCAAAGAAAACTGGACATACCAAGCATGTATGTGAACACAAATGTTATGTTTTAAAGATTCAGTGGTCCTAACAAATCTCTAAGAAGCTGTAAGACCGACGTACTTGGTAATAAACAGTTAAAACTCAGAGTCAGGTTTTTTTCCCTTAGTTCAATGGTGTCCTGTTGGATTTTTAAAATTTCTTCAGAAAATATCCACATAATCATCTAAGGAGGTAAATACCCCCGGCACATAAATCACACTGCCATTGTAAGCATATGATTCAGGTGGCTTAAAAGCTTAGTGAGCCAGTATTTCTCCAGAGAACACACGACTGACAGCTTCTCCTTCCTCTACACTTCAACTCCTGTGCACCTTTCTTCCCACCACCTACAAAAACTGTTTGCTCAGCTGGGTTCTTGGAAAAGCTGGAATCACAAACCACAGCACGACGGGAACACGGCGGTAATCAGGGAAATCTGTTACAAGCCCCGCATACAGGCCCAGAGTGAGCACAAGATGCCTTGAAGTGGGCACAAGTGGAGGTAGCAGGGCGGGGGTGATGGAAGCTGACTGCTCGACTTCCAGGAAAGAGATCCTTGTGAAAATCGGCACTTCCTCAGGGGTGTGGAAAGATTTCCATGTCTTCTACTGTACTGGAAAGTAACAACAGCAAAATGATACTGAGGAAACCGAGGGCCGCAACTGAAGGGGCTTCTCCAAGGTGTTCCTCAGAAGGGATGTCACCCCGAGTCTGCCTCCAGTCTACAGGCTGACCTCTGCGGGGCCACTGACTTTATTCGCCGAGAACATCCGCACGGTGACTTGCACAAGGCCCCTCCTGCCCACCATGAGGCCAGGTTCTGCGGGTCCTTGCAGAACAACCCTCCGCCGTTTGTGAGATCCACATCTGAGATCCACTTAAACTTCTGAGGCTCCCCAAACTTCTAGACTTTGTCCTGTCACCCAGGCCCTGCACATGGGGCTTCACAGCCCATGTCTCTTACCACTCTGTTTACATTATGAAAAAAGTGGCGCAAAGTCAGAGGAGACTCCCAGGGGCATCCTTTCCCGAAGGCTGGGACACATGCACACATGCACACATGCACACATACATGTGTGCACACACACACACCCCTCCTGAAATTCTGAGAAATTTACTTACATCAGCATCGTATTTTCTTCTTGTCATTTACAAACCATAAGACAGGTGATCTGGATGTTTTTCTCCTTCTTAAATTCACCATGCTCTCATCAGGCTAAATAACAGCAGTCTGATAGAATGTTTCACTAAGAATGCAGACCTCAAGCAACCACCCCCCCAACGTAGCACCCTTGCCCTGGCACCGGCAAATTAAGAAATCCTGACATCTTGCCTCCGTGCAGCAAGCCAAGCTGGCAAGATGCTGCCATTCCCTGCTCCACCTCCTTCCCTCTTACAATGGGCTATTTACAGAAGGCTGAAAGCAGCCTCTTTGTCCAGCACTGGCTGCGCAGAGCTTGACCCTCCGGGAGGAACAAGAGAGCGGCAGCCGGGCCATTTGCTGTCCTTTCAGTCTGCCACTCCAGAACCGTCCGAATCGTGCTCCTTAACCCTGGCTGGCAAATTACCTAACACTAGATTTGCTTAAGCCATCGCCTCTTGAACCAAAAGAACAGTCAGGCTATTCCTAGAGAGGGAGGGAGGTATGTAAGTTACAAAGAGATGCCAGAGTCTCTCAGGCAGGAAGGTGGGCACGGAGGAAGGCATTTCCCATTGTATTGTGGCTCTGTTCGCTGCCCTTCGCCCATCACACTCTCGCTGCAGAAGGGCAAAGACCATCTGGGTAACTTCGGCATGCCCTGCACAAATGAGCCAGTGGTTCCACTGAGAATTAATTATTCCCATCCACTGTCTCGGAGCTTTTTCTCAATTAAGTGTAGTGAACCTTAAGCCAGTGAGCTTTTCACTTTCATTAAAGTGATCCTGTGAATTACCAACTCAATTTCCATGCAGATTTAAAAAGAAGAAACAAAATAGAGATGGTCTGTATTGATGTACTTGATGTCATAAAATATATAAATTGAATGATTCTATCTAGTACTTACACCACTCCCTGCTCATACCTCTTAAAGTTATCAAAGAAAGAATAAGACACAAAACTTTTAAAGATAAGTATAAAGCTACATTAACTTTTAGTCAGTGAGATTAGGGCCATATTTCACTCTCATATTGGCCACAGGTCACAATTATTATATATCCCCCCCAAAGATGCCACTTAAAAGATAAATTTTTAAGAATAAGGTGGTCAAATATTTACTTATATTCTGTATACTCATATGTTTAACTGACATGACAAACAATTACTTTAGACTTTTTTTTGAGACAGGGTCTTGCTTTGTAGTTCAGCTTGGCCCTGAGCTCACTATGTAGCTCAGGCAAACCTTGAACTCAGCAATCCTCCTGTCTCTGCCTCCTGAGTGCTGGGATTACAGTTGTGAGCCACCACAGCTGGCACTGTGGTCTGTGGTACTGATTGCTGATGGGCATGAGCCACCACGCCTGGTATTATTGTATGTGGCTACCAGGGATTGAACTCAGGACTTTGCACTTGCAAGGCAGGCACTGGAACCACTGAGCTAAATTTCCAGCCCTTTAGAAATATTTTTTAAATTCACAATGGAGCTAGTAGTGATAGAGCATGCCTGTGACCCCCCAGTACTCAAGAGGATCTCCTTGAGTTTGAAGCTATCCTGGAGTACATAGTTAGTTTAAGGCCAGCCTGAACTACATAGTGAGACCCTGTCTCAAAAAACGAAAACAAACAAATAAATTCACAATTCATTAATATTTTATTCAAAGTATTTGACCATGCATCTTCAAATAAGGTCTCAGGCATTTTTAAAGTTACTTTGAAGTATTCAGCAGATTTCTTCCCATTTTTCTCTTCCACTTAAATTGTTTAACTTGAAGCATCTTTTAAAAATCATGCATATTTGAATACTATAATATCAAATAGATACAAATATGAGCATATTTGAATACAATAATAAAAAATTGTGTCTTGGGCCGGAGGGTTAGCTCAGTGGTTCTGGCGCCTGCCTCGCAAGTGCAAGGTCCTGAGTTCGATCCCCAGTAACCACAAATAATGCTGGGCGTGGAGACACACCCACCAACAATCAACACCACATACCACAATGCCGGACGTGGTGGCTCACGCCTGTAATCCCAGCACTCGGGAGGCAGAGACAAGAGGATTGCTGAGTTCGCGGGGGCTTGCCTGGGCACCATAGTGAGCTCAGGGCCAGCCTGAACTACAAAGCGAGACCCTGTCTCAAAAAAAAAAAAAAAATTGTGTCTTATGGTTCCACATTTACATCACAAAATCTTATATTATTGCTTTTTAATCTGTTTTTTAAACACTTTATAATACACTAGGTTTTGTAAAGTTGAACTCCAGGGAATAACTACCCCAGCAAGTGTTACATACCTTTACCTAAGTAATAATCCAATGCATTTATTTAACCTTTACAAGGAGAAAAAACTAGGACCAGCAGAGATCATTTTAGGACTAATTGGCTTCTCAAATAAGATGGCTGACAGTGTACCCATAATATGAGAGCCTTACCAAGGATTCAATACAAAGAGTGAAAGAGAGAATGGAGGACCCTGCCCTTGTATGACGGCCTACGACTCATTTCTTACTTAGATGTAACTAACTACAAACTGAGGAAAACCTGCAGGCTGGTTCCCGAGGCTTAGACTTAAAACACATAACATAAATGCATACATACAAGAGTACACAGCAAAGTAGCAGTAGGTGCGGAACAGAGCATGAAGACAGCACATGCTTCTAAGGAATTCTGCATGGGGCGCGTGCTGAGCTGCTCCTCAAGGGGTGGGTGTGGTCTAAGAGAATGAACTACGCTCCATGCTGTAGGAACAGAAACAAGGTTATGAGATGCGGACCCTACACCAGTGCTGTGTCTTGGCAAATGAACCTGGAACAAATGAGAGTTAAATTGGAGGGAAGAGGGGAAGAAAGGCACTCAAGAAAATTGGTTGAGCCACAGTTTCTGCCACTTAAGCATGTGCTAAGCAATTACACACAAGACTAACGGCAGTCCTCACGGCAGCCTTTATTTCGGTGTGAGACCATGACTGCCTTCAACTCAAAGAGCAGGAGGACACTGCGGTTAGTAAAATGTCCTGCTTCCAGGCTGTGTAAGAAAGAACCAGAGCCCAAGTCTGAGCCCATGGACCTGGAAAGCTCAGGACTGTGACACACGTTTTAGGTGATTTAAGTCCAGACAGAAGTGGGAGGCCATGCTGATAACAACAAAAAGCAACAGTACAGTGTTTTTAGTAATGTGCTGCCGCAGTGAGCACACAGTACAGTGTTTTTGAAAGCCAAGATTGGAATACATATTCCCATCAGCAGATGAAAGAATTAACAAAGCGTGGTATATAGCTACCATGGTATATTATTCAGCCTTTCTGTGATACTGACAGATATCACCACATGGGCCACATGAGTGAACCTTGAAAATATTAGATTAAGTGAAAAACCAGACAAGGACAAACATTGTATGATCTCAATTTATGAGGTACCTTGGCCAGCAGCTTCCTAGGAAGGAGAACAGAGATTACCATGGGCTGGCACTAGGTGAGGGAGGCATGAGAGTTATTACCCAATGGATACAGAGTTTCTGTTTGGGATGAAGGAAAATTCTGGAACTAGATAGGAGCAATTATTATTTAACTCTGTAAATATATTCAATACTATTGTGTATCTTCACACTTAAAAATGATTAAAATGGTGAAGTTTATGTTATATATAATTTTTTTTTTTTGAGACAGGGTCTCGCTTTGTTGTTCAGGCTGGCCCTCAGCTCACTGTGTAGCCCAGGCAAGCCTCGAACTCGGCAATACTCCTGCCTCTGCCTCCCGAGTGCTGGGATGAAAGGCGTGAGCCACCACACCCGGCACTGGTGTGTGCTATTGATGGCTGGTGGGCGTGAGTCACCACGCCCAGTATTCTATGTGGTCACCAGGATCAAACTCAGGACCTTGTGCTTGCGAGGCAGGTGCCGGAACCACTGAGCTAAATCTCCGGCCCTGTTAGATATATTTTGATACAATAAACAGTTTCAAATCATTTAGGAAAAAACCAGGATTTGATAACTAAGTATATAAATGAAAAAGATAAGAAATTGGGGGGGCCCAGAGTTCCAAACTGGGAAATAGTGAAGAGACGTAGGGAGGGTAAGGCCAGAAGGTATTTTGTGGGCCACTATCCCCACTATCTATAGTCCTGAAAGCTTCCTTCACGCACAAGATGAGAAGTTCCACAGTCACCGGGCACTGCTCTCGTCCGGCTACCCTGCTGGCCACACCTGGCACCTCGTGGGACTGGTGTCACAGGGCCACTGCTTCAGTCCTTCCACTGCACCCCGTCATTTCTGTCCCTCTTAAGCTCTTCCCTGTGACCCAGGCCCCGTCCACACCTCTCATCAGCCCTGTTTTATAAAGCCCAAATGCTAAGCAGACAGGTCAGAAGCCACTTTCTCCAGCAAATTCTTATATAATCTCCTCACTGGGAAACAACTCTTCCTCTGACTTCCAGAAACACTTTGTTTGTTCCCATTGTATGGTACTTACCTACTTTGATTTCATAATTATGGTGAGTGTGATACTTAGTACCTATGTAGTTCTCTTACCTCCTGCCCTTGGTGCTTAACATAGTGACTAGTTTGAAACAGGTACTTTGTGAATATTTACTGAGTCATGAATGACTGTCTGTGGTCTTGGTCATTTATCTACTGCTAGCTGCTGCAGGGTATATTAATAGAACAGTGATTCTTCAGAGAGGCAGAGGACATTCAAAGCATTCTCAAACTTCAGTATTATACCCCTGTACCCTTCTCATCCCCATTGAACTGCTCTTTTGCCATGTAATAGAAAGGAGTAAATAGCATACTGAAAGGTGGGAAGGATTAGCAGTGATTTAAAAGCTACATAAAATATTGCCTTGCCCATTTTCATATTGATATTTCCCAAATTGCTTCACTCATGTGTAACTCTACCCCAAGAACAATGTCAATACCAGGCTCTTTTCTCTTAATAAGACATCTATGTATATATTTGGACACATGACTGTTGGTCAATTTAAACTAAATCAAGGCCTTCCATGGTGTGGGAAAGAGATCCCACTAATACCTTTCTCAAGCAGAACAGCATACATGAGAAGGGCTCACAGGGCCACACAGGGCTAGACATCCACGATTATAGGCTTGTTTTCTACAACAAAACACAGATTCCTCCATATCAGAGAAACAATAAGGTTTCTTCTAGCATGGGAGTTGATGTGCCAGTGAGGAAACTGGCATAAGCGTTCTCAAAACAGTGAGACCACTGGGTGGGTAGTTCTCTGAGATGTAAGGAATGCCAGCAACAGGACCTGCCCAACATTGTCCAGAGCAAACAAATAAATAAATGAACCATAGAGAACCTTGTCTCTCTCTCTATATAGACACAAAGAAGATATGACACAGACATCTACTCGGGGAAATGATTGTGACACTGTAAAATCCCTGATGATGGCCAAGTTATATAAAAATCTTTGTCCAGGACAGCAAGTTTCGGAGAGATGTTTTTGAGAGGGGAAGTATTAAAACAAAATCCCTAGAAGAAGGATGATTATTCTATTTGTCTTCAAATACTTCTTTAATACTGATCCATTATTTCTTTTTTTAAAAAAATTTTATCTTTATCGGTACATCGTTTATACACATCATGATCACACTCAATAACATTATTTCTATCTATATGTCATGACAAGGCAAGGACATCCCCTGATAAGAGCTGGAGAAGGGACCGGGCTAAGACTGAGTACACAGCCTCAGTCACGCAGCATGGCATCAGCTGATAGAGACAAGAAGACTGGTTTGTTGGGCTGACCTGACTTTTCTGTACGAAGCAACACACAAGAGGCTTCTATACACTAATCTTCCCATGATAAACAGGGTATGTTATTTCAGTTGACGTTGGCCACACAGAAGAGCCCTAATTAAGTCTATACCTCTGCAGGTTGAAGAATATGACACCCACTGTTCAAGGGTATTAGGCAAGACAAGTAGGACCTGCTATTGTAATAGCTAAACAATGAAAGAAAATTTGTTTTGTTGTAAAAGGATGCAAAAGAACACATGCTCCACCTTGATGGACAGGAATGAACCACAAAGTAAACCCTGGAGCAAGAGGCCCACAGAGAGGAGAAGAGCCGGACAGGAAAGACAGTCCATGTCCTTGCACCATAGCCAGGGCCTCGGCCCAGGTAGGCAGGAATGCTTCTCCACTAAGGGTGTCCAGAAGGACACTGAGGCCTATTTCATCCCCTTTTTTCTCTCTTCCCTGTCTCTTCCTTCCATCTCTCAATCCCCTTCCCATATGAGATCTATCTCCCAACTTCCTATTATATATTTTTATTTTGCTCTTTATCCTTTATTTTTTGCTATATTTCCCCCTAACTTTTTATTGTGGTAAGTACAGAATATGAAACTTGTTACATTAATCATTAACTTGCATTTTAAAATATTTCTCAAAATGAAGCTGCATGTGGGTCAAGCCAGTTAATTTTCTCTTGTACTTATGTATTTCCCACCTGGATTTAGGATGGCAACCCATCCTTATTAAAGAATGACAGATGGGCTATAAACCCCTCCCTGAAATCACATGACCAGTTACGAGAGCAACTTCCTTTTAAGTCTTTTTGAAAAGGGATCTCACTACAAATAAACAACACTGAAAATTGCACAGGATTAAACAATTCTCCTAGATCTTTGCAAATAGAAAGCCACCCCCACGAGGGTAAAGGGTGGCCAATGTTTTCTCCACCCTTAGCATGTCTGGGAGATCAGTGAAGACAAACACACCTGCAAGAGTTAACCCGACCACACAAGCCAGATGGCGATAACCCCAAAGGAAGTAAATGGAGAGGCCTGGTGCTCCCAGCACCTGGAGCAGGAAGAAACACTACGTATGGGCTGGAGGCTGCGGGAGAGCTGTGCAGACAGCTGAGGATGGAACCCAGCCAACTCTAAACAGGCAGAAACAGGTGGGGGTAGGGAGACACCAGCAAAAGCAGCCTGTGCCTGGAAGAGGGAGGTGGGCCGGGCAGCCCACAGGCAGAGGCCGCGAGAGGTCGGAGACACAGAGGCCAGAGACTGCATCTCTCTCCCTACACAGCATTTCTGTCGTAGGCCATTGGGCAGCAGGTGGAGGTTTTTCTTACCCAGGGACATTCAATTTACGGACCAACGCCTGCCCCTCGGGTTCTTGCTGGGGCCCCGGCTGGTGTGAGACACACAGAAGAAGAGACACTGTCCTTGTCCTCAAGGAGCCTACGTGGCCCAGTGTCTCACAGAGGTCGCAGCTATCAAGTATCAGTGACCTGGATAAGAAGGCTGAAGAGGACATGAGTTGGGTAGAGTTACCTACACCTCTAAAAATAGATCCAGGTTTCAGAACGACTGTTAAAGTGGGGAACCTGCCTAGGAGAACAGATGTAGGCAACAGACAGAATACAAAGATGAACTTCTACCTAGAAGAGACCAGCTCCTCACAGGGTGGGAGGTCACTTGAACATACGGGCCCTTTTCTTGGCCCGTATGTTCAGTTAGATATCAGCAGATAGTTAAGCTGTGGTTACTTTAAACAGCGGAGATCAGTGGGACCTGCAGCGTTCGTATGCAGCAATGTTCCTCAGGAATCGACAGACTCCTTAGAGAGCATGGGAATCCAATGGCCTGGTGGAAGGTCTCGCAGTGTGGAGGGAGCAACCCGTGAAAGACAGAAAAGGTGGTCCCAGACTTTCTGCATACTGTGAGGGATAAGAGAAGTATTAGTGCCGCCATGGGACGTGAGCTAAAATTACAAAGATAGTTCAAGTAACTGTCAGAAGAGGTTTCTGGTCCTGATGAAGCTAAAAATAAAACAAATCTAACAAGATGGTTGGAGAATTTAAAAGAAAGAAAAAACGATCATCTGGTTTGGCTATCACTGCATGGAATAGATACGACCGAAGGCTGAGTTCTCTCGATCCCTTTATGATTTGTTTAAATTTCTGTTATGAAGATTTCTGTATCCATTTATTGATATTGCATAATTAAACTACCATGTGCCCTTTTCCAAGCTTCACCTTCAAGCACTATCAATCTTTTGCTAATAATGTTTTACTATATCCATTGTTTAAAAACTAATTTTAAAGCAAATCCTAAATATCCTGTCATCTAAATGACATGCTCAAGGCCCCAACAGGTCTTCTATTCTACAATTTAGAAAATCATGTGTGAGAAAGTAAAACTGAACAGCACACATACAGTTGTGCCAGCTGCTCAAAGGTTCAAACAAATGAAGCCAACTCAAATATCACTTTGAGGCAGTCAGCTCAGCATGCCATTTAATTGTCACCAAGAAAAGGGCCCGTATGTTCAGTTAGTGAGCACACACTGTATGACAAGCACAGCTCTAACCTTGTGAGACACAGTAGGAATAAAAGAAAAAAATAAAATACCTCTTTTGACTGTCAAGTTCCCAGACCAAGTCAAAATGTACTCCGGGTTTTAGTGACTTTCTTAAAGTTGGAGACTCACTCTGACAAAATCACAAGCTAGTTTCAGAGAGCAGTTCACTTTTTATTCCCCTTTAAGTGATAATCTGAATCATTTTCTTTTGAAAAATGGCCTTCAGAGGTCTCTTGCCACTCTGGCAGTAGAGAAAGAGCAGACCACTTCCCAGACAAGGTCCCTTCCAGCTCCATATCTTGGGACACCTCAGACGCTAGCTAGAAGCACAATTACTGCTGTCCTACAGAAGGAACAAAAGACTATTTGACCACCTCACTACTAGCACACAGGTACAGTTTGAAGAGTAGGAATTCCAGGTAAATGAAGATCATAGTACAGTTATGTAAGATTATCTAGAATTTGACTCTAATCCCCCTTCCCACATCCTGCAAAGCCCACAGGCATCTGCTTCTCATAAATGAAACTACAGGGAAAGAAATCCCTCAAATGTATTCCTAATACAAAGTTCACACCAATGAAGGCAAAGGTTTTGTACTACACATTTTCAAGACCTTAATTTTAGCTATTGGGTCTAAGCTTTGCACAGAGTAGACAAACCTGAGCATGACAATGCATAGCATTGTCAGGGGCCCTTTCTGTAAGACATCTGGCCAAATGATTGTCTTTTACCTTCAACCAATCAGAACTTCTGAAGAGTTTAGCAGCAGCAAGGCTTGTGTTAAATGCTGCTGAAACCACAAAAAGGACCATGACTGTGTCTCCTACATCCCCAGATGTTAAAGTGTGCTTGAGATGCTCTTGTGAAAGCAAGATACACACACGTGAAAATGGCATAAAGTATTAGAAGAAGGGATGCTAATCAAAATACTTAAGAACTAGCCTGGCCAGAAAACTAATCTGAAAAGATATAGGCCACCCTCCACCCCCAGAACAAGGACTGGAAACTCTTCTGGGCAAAGTGTGAACTCCTCAGTTTCAGAATAGCAACAGCTGTTTTCCAATTAGTTGTAGGAGCATTTCGATATTTTTTTTTTTTTTTGAGACAGGGTCTCACTTTGTAGTTTAGGCTGGCCCTGAGCTCACTATGTAGCCCAGGCAAGCCTCAAACTCAGCAATCCTCCTGTCTCTGCCTCCCGAGTGCTGGGATGACAGGCGTGAGCCACCATGCGTGGCGCATTTCGACATTTTAACCCCCAGAATGGTTGCCTCATTGGAGTACCAGTAAATTTAGAGGTCCACAAAGTGGTGAAGTCTGAGAAAGTGGGAAATCAATCCAGGAAAAGCAGTGGTCTGATGAATGTGAGAGAGGGATGAGAGGCAGAATTCTAGATGGCGTGGCGGCCCCTTCTGGGACACAGGACTTCCAGCGGAGCGGACAGAGAGTGATGTGCAGTCTTGGCACACAAAGGCCCTGCGACCTCATGCCACCCATGTGCTGTCTAGGAGTCCCAGGACATGGTGACTTGGGAGAAGCAGGAGAAACAGCAGGTGTAAGCCAGGCACAGAAGCCCCAGCAGGCGAGCTAAGTGAGGCCTTGGAGCCTGATAGAGAGGAGTCATGGAGATTTCTGCTCAGAGGATTGGATCAGAATTTCTCTTCAAAGAAAAAGAGTTATCCTCTCTTCCCCAACCCCACCCCTCATTTTATTTTGCCCAACAGTCCTCACTGTCTAAACTGGAGATGACAGATTCTGGACTAGGGTGGTGCTAATAATGAAAGGAAGAAATGAGTGTGTGTTAGTATTGTACAGAGTAGCTTAGAATTAGCAGAAGTTGCTGACTGACTAGATTTCAGGACATAAGTCAAAGACGACACGGAGGACCTCAAAGAGGCGCAGGGCACAGGTCATGCATGTGCCGTGGCCAGAAGGAAAGACTGGCTGTGTGACCCTGGCTGGATCACCCTTCTCCCTTCACCCCTAAGGTGAATGAGTAGGGTTATTCCAGAGCTTGAGTTGTCCTGAAAAGCCGAGGACAAAGGGTGAAAGAAGGGCATGTTAAGGTCTAGGATTCCTCCTATATCCCTCTGTACTGCAAGTCATAGAAGCCCTATTTTTTATTTATTCCACTTCTTGGACATTTTCCCTAAAATTTCTCTGGAAAAAGAGACCCAAACCCGGAAAACTCATAATTTATTCACTTGTCTACTTGTAAGTTTTCAACACGATTCTAAGACATGCCAATGAAGTCTTTTAAAAGTGCCTGCCAAGAATGCAATTGAAGGTGACTGTGTGCTGTGGGAAAATTATCCCCTGTTTGAGCTCCATTATCATGCTCAGCCTGAGCTCCTTTGCCCACCTGGAATATGTTCACTTGCTTCTGTGCACCTGACACATCCTCATGCTGCCTGGCCATCCTGCAGGCTGCCAAGACTAAGATCTAGAGCAACAAAGCTTTTCATTTTCTAACTCTCTAGAAAGTCATAACTGTGCCATAAGTAATCTCATCACACACTGAAACAAGTTGAACCAAAATTTGTTACCTTTTTCAATACTCAGGTGGCACAAAGGGAAAATTCGTGGGAGAACACAAATGAGATGAGAAAAAATCAAAAAGCAATGACATGGGAAAAAGACCCAGATCTACCCTCTCCTGCCATGCACTGGACAACATGGAACTCTCCAGATCCTTGTGAGCTGATAATCCTTGTAGCTCAGAGAGTCAACAAAGCCTAATGATTAGGAGTACAGGACTTAAAGCCACAGTGCTCAGCTTCTTAGTCTCTGAACCTGCTCCTTCCTTTACCTTTCCAAAATACAGATTAGGTTAGAACCTGCCTTACAGGACTGCTGAGGAGGCTGACAAGCTAACATATCTGAAGCACCAAGAACAGTACCTTGAGCTGTCAACTCCTGTACCCAAGTCAAGCCAGTTCAGGCTGCAGCCACTACTTTGGCAGATACCACAGTCCTACTTGACAGCTGGCAGTCGAGACTTGAGGGACAATCTAGTTTCTCTACAATAAATGATTCTCAGGGAACTCTGATGCTATGGATGTGGACATCTCTCTCATAGCAAACCTGGGGAGAACCTCCCAATTTCTATAGCAGCTAAAACTGTGTAAATGCACCGATAACACATTTATCAGAAGTCTCACTCAAATGAGGAAATTGTCTCAAAGGCAGTCTATATTTCCCCCTCCGATGCCCTAACTTCTTTCAGTTTATCTTTCCAAACAATGAAATTCTTCTTTCAACAGCTTTTCACAAAAATATGTGAACCTAAAAAATCCATTAAAGTTCATTCATTAATAAAAATAATTTTCAAATCATTGTCATTTTTAAGAATTTTAAAGCAGAACACCCCCAAGACTGATTAAAAATGTCTTTAAAGGGCCGGAGGATTGTGGTTCCGGCGCTTGCCTCACAAGCACAAGGTCCTGAGTTCGATCCCCGGTAACCACATACAATGCTGGGCATGGAGACTCACGCCCACCAGCAATCAATACCACATACTCATACCACAGTGCCGGGCGTGGTGGCTCACGCCTGTAATCCCAGCACTCAGGAGGCAGAGACAGGAGGATTGCTGAGTTCGAGGCTTGACTGGGCTACATAGTGAGCTCAGAGCCAGCCTGAACTACAGTGAGACCCTGTCTCAAAAAAAAAAAAAAAGTCTTTAAATATACAAGAAAGTTTGGTGATGTGTTCTAAAACAAATAGCTGTCCATAAATATTTGACAAGAAAGGAGTAAATGAAGCATATTACATATATACAGTCATTTTTAAGACTCATTTTTAAAAAAAATATGTACAACATGGGAAAAAGTTCACAATATAACAAGTGATTAAAATTAAATTGTCAAAATTTGTATCTTCCATTATCAATGATGAATTAAAAATTTTAAAATGTTTAGGAACAAAAATGATTGAATAGTATTGAATAGTAATTAATCTCTAGAAGACCTTCATTTTTTAATATTTCCCAAACTTTCTAAAATAAGCATGCAGTAATATAGAACATAATTAATGATGGTATTATTATACATACTTTTTTAATATGAGAAAATAAGTATAACAATTGAGAGGAAATCGTTTTGATTTAGATACTAGACAATTTACAAAACTTTGTTTAAAACTTGAAGATCAACAAATAGTTCCTAAGAAGAATTTAGTCCAGGGCCCCATGTGGAGTCACCAGTTTTGATAACCACATTGTTACACAGTGAATGTTCTAAGGTGGACCCCATGGGGGAACAAAGGCCTCATAGTCCCCCAAGAAAATTTCTGTCAAAGGTGCTTCTAGCCAGCCACACACACGTCAAGGAAGGCACCACACTACTTCATGCCTTTCCTTTTGATTCCTCAAAGGTTACAAATGACTTAATATTGTGCTCTCTTTCACAGTTTGGAACTTGTGAATACCATGATATAAGGAGCAGAACAATTAACATAAATCATGATTCACTCAATTTCTCTTCTTGCTTTTAAGTGTCACCTGAGGATTTCTTATAAACCCACATTTAGCATTTTATGAAGACAACTTCAGAGTTGTCACAGTGTTAAAACTGCCTCTACCTTCTACTTTATAAAGTTCAGCAACTACTTCAGTCTTTGTATGTCTCCCTTGCTTTCAGAGACCCCCTCAAAGAAAGGGAATGGATACACCTGGAGAATATAATGTGTGAGGTTTTTGTTTGTTTACTTGTTTGTTTTTGGTAGTGGATATTAAACTTGGGGCCTTGTGCTTGCAAGGCAGGGACAGAACCACTGGCTAAATCCCCAGTCCAAAATATAATGTTAAGTGAAGTAAATCAGACATACAATCTTAAATATCACATGGTTTTCTTATATGTGAAACTCAATATATTAATAAAGTATAAAATAAAAATAGATAATGGGGGGGCCGGAGATTTAGCTCAGTGGTTCCAGCGCCTGCCTTGCAAGTGCAAGGTCCTGAGTTTGATCCCTGGTAACCACATACATTGCTGGGTGTGGTGACTCACACCCACCAGCAATCAATACCACATACCACAATGCCAGGCATGGTGGCTCACACCTGTCATCCCAGCACTCAGGAGGCAGAGGCAGGAGGATTGCTGATTCCAGGCTTGCCTGGGCTACATAGTGAGCTCAGGGCCAGTCTGAACTACAAAGCAATACCCTGACTCAAAAAAAAAAAGATAGATAATGGGGGAAAAAAGAGAGACAAAAATAGGTAGTGAAATACAGCATGGAAATATACCTAAAAGCATACTTTGAATTAGTATAATTATTTTATGCTTTTGCCTATTAGTCTGATTGTTAATCCGTATACATGATAATTCCCTTTATAAGGATTTACAAGATAAATAAATGAATCTGATGCTGGAAAAAGGGGGTATGGGAATAAGGTGGGAAATTAAGATGCATTATGTTACATGTACTAATTCCCTACAATGAATGTAATCATTATGCCCTACAAACATGCACTAATAAAATTTTTAAAATTAAAACACCTCCCCCCCCCCATGCCAGCATGTTGAAACAATCTTAACTACTGGCAGCTTCAGATCACCTTTGCTCACTGGGAATTCTTTTCCAGATATTAGTGTCAAAGGTCCCTCACATGTTTGTCAAAGCTGGACTGATGACCTTCAGTAAAAACGCAGGCACCTTATAACTCCTGACTGACCCCTGCCTGTCAAAGAGTAAGGCTTAGTGAGGCTTTAAAACCATCACAGCTTTGAGCTGCCTTAAAGGAAATTCTTCTCTATTTTGTAGCCTTGTGCATTGGGTCATCCAAACAAGACTGTTTAAAAAAATTACTAATGGGTTTTATCTTAACAGAGCTGGGTTATAAGAGACAGTAAATGCAAAGGAGTAATGGACATGTTTTAAAAGGCAAACTTGCACAATAAATTCAACTGACCTTAAAAAACGATATGCTCCTCTAAAGTTACTAAATAAAAATACCTGGAGATTACCAGTATTCCTACAATCTTGCTCTTTCCAGAAAAGCAAAAGTGGAAGGGAAAGAGAATTCTCCAGCTAAGAGTAACAAGAAAACCTCATCTTTCCCAAAGTCCTTGCGCTAAACAAGACCACATTTCACAACACGGCCACATCAAAATGTCATAAGACCTAAACATTAACACAACCCTGGCATGCTAGTATATTGCCAAATTGAGTCAAAGTAAAGCGGTAGCTATGAACGTTACCTGTGTCATACAGATAACCAGCATTTGTCACGTGTCACATCTTAATCAAAAACCAAAAAGCCCAGAGATTATTTTTAGTTAGGCTGCCTATAATAATAATAATAATGCCAAAATATGTATAATGGAGGCAGGAAGGAAATATATAAAAATACTCATAATCACGAAGGATGATTATTTTAATAAAAAAATCTATTTAACAGCATATTCAGAAAATAGAGGTCTTTAAAATGCTTGTATTATTTTAAGAGGGTAGGGAAGAAATAGGTGGGCTGCTTTAGAAGACTTTCCTTTTCCAGCCGGAATACATTAGCTCATGAGACATTTCAGTCTAATGCAGTCTTTTCACAAATGAGTCAGTCTCAGGCTAGAAAGGGATTTTCCCAGCTGAGCCAGAATAAGAACGTCTCCCAAGACCTGGTCTGTTAGTTTTCCACCACAGCTCAGTGCACTAGCTCACGGGTCCCTTGGCCCGCCCACTGGAGATCATCCACTCAAACATTTTAGTTTTGGTCTATATAACCTGCCATGTCTACTTGAAAAGAATGAGAACCAACCAGAAGTTTTTGGTTGATACTAGGGTGTGTGTGTGTGTGTGTGTGTGTGTGTGTGTGTAACTGTTTTCCCTGGGATAACCACGAGTTGTGAAATGTGTCAGAAACTGCAAGATTTAACGGATTTTTCTCATGCTTTTTACCGGTCAGCACCTAAACAGAAGGTTATGGACGGTCGCACTTCGGATGCTTAGGTAGCGAGCAGCAGCTTAACTGGGCCGCGGTGACGGCTTTATGCCGGTCATCCTTAATTAGGCGCCCCAACCCCGAGCGCCGGCGGACTGGGGACAACCACTGACTCGGCCAAGCGTCCGCGCCCAGGTCCTCATCCACGTGCTCACTCAAGTCCTCCACCCGCACTGCCAGCGACGCCGCACGGTGACAGACAGCATCCGGGCTGCTCACTTTCAAAAAACGCCGAGCGCCCGCATCGCTGGCACCATCACGGTCACGGCTGCGGAGCGGACGCGGCTCCTCTGCAGACGCCACGAGGATTTCCACAGCCGGCGTCCGCCCGCCGGGGACGCAGCTAGAGCCCCGCGCAGGCCGCTCCACGCGCTGCCCGGGAGCCCCGCGGACCCGCCTCGGGCTGAAGGAGCGCGGAGGCACCGCCTCCCGCACCTGGGCTCGGTCCCGGCCGCGCGGCCCCGGCTCGGCCGTGCACAGCGCGAGGGGAGCGGCAACCTCAGCCCCGGCGCGGGCTCGGGCACAGGAAGCGGCCTGGAAGCCGCTCGCCCCGGGAACGCGAGGCCGCAGAGCGGCCGGAAAAGCGGAACGTTCCGGGGCCGCGGGGCGGATCTTGAGTCCCGGCAGCGGCCCCGCCGGGCAACCAGGCCCCGCGCAACCGGCGCACTCACCTCGTCCGCTGGCCGGGCCGGTCCGCCTCCGCCGCGGACTGTCACTGCAGTGCTCTCCGTGCCCGCGCCGGGGCTGGATGCTATTTAAGGAGGCGCCCGGGCTGCTCCGTGGCTGCGCCCCCGCCGCGGCCGCGGCTGAGCCGGGCTGCTGCTGGTGCGCTGGCCTCGCCCGTCCCGCCCCTGTCTGTCTGGCCGCCCCGCCCCGCCCCGCCCGCGGCCCCGCCCCGCCGGGCTCTCGGGCCACGCCCACCTGTCTCGCAGACCACGTCCCACCGCGCGTCTCCCTTCGATCTAGGTGTGCGCGTGGCGGGCGGGTGGCTGGCAGGCGTGAGGGGTGGGAGGAGGAGCTAAGGTCACTGTGCCCGCCCTCGTGTTTCGTAACGAATCCGAGTGAGGGCAAAAAGGCAGTGCCTCAATCTCAGAGCCTTGAGAAGCTGAGGTCTCAGGGCTTGGCTCGGGGAGTTGCTGTGGCATCACCCACCCCCCTGAGCTCCTTGCCCCACCAGGAATGGTGCTGCTTCGAGGTGAAAGAGTCTCCCTTTCTATTTTTCTTTGGCACCGATGTATGTGGCCCCTTTTAACCCGATTTCACCACAGTCCCCACTTAGGGTTTCGACACAGCCCCTGGCTGAGGAGGCTTTTCCGGACTTCCGCAGTGTCCCGCATTTGATTCCGGCCTAGATGCAAATGGTGAGAGCGTCGCCGAGCAGACCCCACGTGGTTCAGGGGGCTTCACCTTGGGGGGCTGAGGCCTGTATGCCCTGCTCAGCTCTTTGGAGGGATTCCTCGGGACAACTTGGGGGGGGGG